>JALPQI010003904.1:0-82968 GCA_025490895.1 Thaumatotibia leucotreta
GTCGGTTCCAGGTTTTGCTGATGTAACAAATAAGTTGGTTTGTTTAACCCTTCGGCGCTTGGGTCCCCTGTGGTGTCAGACCGCTTTAAATGGTCGAACATTACCGTAAATATTGTGGTATTTCATATTTTCGGGTACAATTCAATTCACGCTCCAGCTGCTAATTGGGCATAAATCGTGGTAAAAATATTCAATAAGCTTCTCATGTCAATAAATATTTTGAATAAATGCCTTCATTTGAATGCGTGCTCAACGACGCGTATTTCACTTGTTTATATTGAAGTAACTTATTCAACTTCTATTTTAAATCGTCTACCGTTATATTAAGATTTGAAATTAAACGAAGTCGTCCTGGAAGTAAGACGTTCTAGTTTTGAAAGCATGATTTGTCGTACATTGACATATTGAAAGGTATTGTTTGCGTGTTATTTTTGTTTGTTTTCGTGACTTCAATCAAACGTTTAGGCTTGAATTATTATGTCGTCACCATCGCTAGTCAGAATCAAAAAAAGCTTATATCCAATATCTTTACTAGCACTTATGACTAAATGACTGAGTCATTATGCGTCACGCTACCAGAAAAGCAGTAATTTAGCGGTAGGTTTATTTAATAGCGTAAGTTTATTTAACACGTGACTAAGTAAGCCGTTGGAAGGAAACACGCACGACACGAAATGTACAATGAAGTATTTACGAAGGCTTAATGTGGTGTAAGGCTGGAACAAAGAACTCAGAAGCCATTTGTTATAAAGCTATCAAGCGAGTGTGAACATTACTGGCGATTAACTGAGCGAAGTAGCACCAAGGTACGAGATGTAGAACTCAAGTGAAACTGGGCAAGACATTCATATTGCTAGGAAGAGTGACTGCAGGTGGACTCGAATCATTACGGATTGGTGGCCTATTTCGTATGAAACAGCCCCTACTAACGAATGCTAGTATGTTGAGTAGATTTCTAGTCCAAAAGCACTTTTGAACTAGATTGGCTTAGAAACGGGATGGTGTATGTATAAACGGTGTACTCAAAGAGAAGTGAATGCTTAACAGTGGGCAATAAATGGTTGAACTGCTGATGATGATGATAATGATGATGTCCCTGTGGGCGCATGAAACAAAACAAAAATTTAAGGTTTCGTAACCTACGGCGACATGTTCTAAGCAAAGTTTTAAGGTTCTTTAGAGGACAATTTTATTGTACTTATCTTAGTCAAAGTCAAGCTATATTTTTATTCAAGTAAGCCTATTAATAAGCATTATAGAATCGTCTGACACACTAACAAGGAAAAAAAACATCTACTTACTACTTAACAACAGTGACTCACATGTCAAGAAACATGTTGACAACAGATTTGTGACAATTTGATAAGTGCCTTGCAATAATCGTATGTTTCTATTGATGATATCCTGCAGTGTCAATCCAACATACAGACTTCCAATTATTTGTTAGCTTAGGTTATACACATACAGGATAAGACAAACTTGTCACAAGTGTTGCACCTGTTACCGCAATGAAATTGGGCCCCGAAAGCAAATAATTACATGTTACTGATCAAAGTTGAATTTCTAAAAAATCTACCGACTCCAAGAAAATGCCGCCAAACTTGAGATCGTCTCTGTGAGTAAACATACTCAGCTTTTTTACCATCACCCTTGTGAGCATCCTTAAAAGTATTCGGCCATTTACGTCTATATTTGTTCCAAAACACTCCAAACCCCTACATAACATAACATTAGTCACTAGAAAAAAAACATGCATAAATCACAATGTAGGAACATCAGCCCAAAACGTATCAATGTGCCATCCAGTGCACTCCACGTCTCTCAGGTCGTAACGTTACAATTTTACGACCAGTTTTATTACTGGACGCTTTCGTGCGCGATTACCCTCCAGAGTGAGTTTCGCTGTTAGGTGCCCTGTAATGTGTTCGTTTACCCTACTAACCCTGCTGCCACTTCGCTAGCTGCGAGTTTCATTACCGCTTACATACTAAGATGGTCCCTTTAAGACGCTTGCAGAAACGGTAGTGAATTCTAAGCTCACTGAAGCGGTTATATGTTACTTATAGCGTCAGCAATTACAATTTTTAACGCGTGTTTTTATTATCACGGGCGTCTAATGTACTACTATGTACATTAATTTATCACCCTCCGTTTACGAATGCCTTGACAATTTCAATGATGTACGGCGAAACACCATCCATTTTAATCAGACCCGTCTGCCGTTTACCGTCTTTTGCGTTGAGGAGCAATTTGAAGGGCGTACGTTCGGTTCGAGGGGTTTTGAAATGTTGGATGACGTGTACAATCGTTTGGACAGACAGGCGATGGACATATCAAAGGCCGGGCAACTGGAAATGCAGTAGTTTCGATTGAATCGGGAGACGTCTGCGGCGAGCGGGGTTGATTGCAGCGTGTCTGCAGATCTGATGCCACTGTTTGTCTGTCGGTAGCTGGAATTGAGTTGAGAGCTCCTTTAGACGTAGCATACACGGATTTCTGTTTTGTTCATTAGCTGCGTTTGAGCGACGTTAGATTAGATATCTACCTAGGCACTAGTTGTATATGGAACATTACTGCATTTGAGTGACACGAAATTACCAAAAATGTGTTTAAGTACGAAGTCATATACGACTAATAGGTCCCAGTTTATAATGCCATATGTCACTTTCGCGCATACATACTCATACTATTATAACGTAACGGAAAAGACGAGAGACGATAAAAACGAGACCATCATGAGATTCATGAGCCGAATATCGAACGAAAACGCTAATCGGCAATAACAGCGTTCACATCATGATCTTTTTTTATTTAATAAAAATAAAATTTCTTATATAAGTATTGCTGTTGATCCCTAAATATAACATAAAGGAGAGTTTTAAGTAACTATTTCAATTTAAGTTCTACCATTAAATAAACTTGACTGAAACATAATCTTAGAAACTCTGAAAGTACTTTTGTGACAAAGATAAATATATTTCTAAAAATATTTGATTTGCATACAAGTAAATACTCACTTAGAATGTATTTTCTTTTACGGATTCACCTATAAAGACATCCCTTTAAGTATACGTATGCACTAATGACAGTTAAATTCAAAGCAATTTTCCTTTCATCCACCCACCATTATTAGACTCAAATTGAGTAATTTATCATAAAACCCTGCATGATTATACGAATCAATCATTCCGCCATCGCGTGACCGACACGTATGACATATATTCATTACCGTGACTGCTGTCAACATCGTTCCCACGGGTTATCATTACCGTCGCTGACACGGTAATGAAAGTGGTACGGGAATGACGTGGCTCTTTATTTACTTAAACATGGGGGTGACATGTCTGAACTGAGGAAATTTAAAATTATTGTGACACGTAAATTTTGTGGATCATTGTTTTAATATTCACCACCATGTCGATTTTACCTACGTTCTCAGTTTCCACTGCCGATGCCTATGGGCTTTCTCGAATTCTTTAGGTAGGTACTTGTAATGTTTATAGCCAGGTTAAGCGCTTTTGCCCATACTCTTAACGGCAAACAATCCGTGCAAGTGTCTCCTATCCGAATCACTTTGTGATCACTGGTATAGCGAGAGAAATAGTGCTGCCATCTACACAAGTTTTTGTGGCACAATTCAAACTATTGAATTAGACGGTTTCTGAAAAATCAAGCCGCACGGGATCGAGGGGTTTCAGCCGTGGAACCTAAAGATGTTTAATCCCACCTTGGATGTTAGTGAACTATTAGTGACATCTCAAGTTTAAAATCGTGACGTGAGACATAATTATTTAACACTCAGACATAATTCCTTTTGGTTTAAACCTAAATTTTACAGGTAGTGCCAGATGGTATAGTGGTACCTACCACAGTAAAGTTAGCATAATTTTCTCTACTCCATTCAATTCGTCATGCCTATAATACGATACAACTTACAAGAATGAATAGGGAAGTTTAGGCGGTTTTCTGCCAGATTAATTTAGTTTTCAGCTCACGCCACACTTCATTTCATACTATCAGTATGAAAAGGGCCAAAAACTGTTAGTATGAAAAAGGTGGCCCGTGATCCGGCTAAACTACCCAGGGTAAGTTTATAAAAAACAATGTTTATCACATCGCTTTTACTTTTACTTTTTATAATCTTACTCATCGCTTACAAAATATTATTTATCGTCACAATTCACCGTCTACACTCCAAGCTCAACACCAAAATAATAAATTCCTTCAAACATTAGGTATTTGATGTAATTTATGGCAGTGGCAGCAAATTGAGGCCCGACATGCAAGCCGCGCATTGTAAACTTTGCATAAATTGATTTATATCTTCCTCCATAGCTACGGGTTTTTGATTTATCGCTCGGAAGCACGCTTGCAAGGGACGGCTTGGCTTCACTAGCATGACTCTTTGACAGGAATGATAGTGACGGGAATGACAGCTGGAGTATGCAACAGTTCTCCCATAATTAAAAATCAAATTTTAAGGACACCTATGGCACTCTAGGGGATACTGAAGATAGTTTAAGGAATCACGTTTTTTTCCCTTGTAATGGGACCCACTTTGTACACTGTTTGCAGGATTTAATTTACAGGGTGTGTATTTATATATTGGTATCACATGATGCCGCGTAGTGATAGCAGTAAGAATACATTTGTCACTACCGTAACTCTTCCTGTGGAATGTTTTAGATTGATTTCCTTAGAAAGTAGGAATGTTTTTTTATACATAATAATTCAGCGCGCAACGCCAAATTTATATAGGTATTTTAGTGTCCGCTCCCATTTTATTCAGATATTTTTATTATTAAACTGGTCCAGGTCATAAAAAATATTTTATAGAGGGTAGTCCTGATTCTTTATTTCGCTCGGGAACGTCAAGGACCTTGATTATACGAATCCAATGAAGATTATGTGGTCGTTACTCCTCCGCATTACGAAGCTAAACCATCGCATACGATTTTCACGCATCTTTTCTTAGATTAGGGCAACTTTTAACGCTCCACCATCATTCCTGACTTTGTCCACCAAGGTTGTGACCTAGAAAGGTCAAAGTCATCCAATTAATAACACTATTTAATAAAATTACGGGTAAATCATTTATGTGCCCGTATGAAATCCACGGAAGACTAGCGTCAAGAAATCATAAAGATGACTTGACACTACAAGCTGAGTGGAAGCCTTTTCACGAATGATTTTTTATGTTTTTTTCTTAGTTAACAGTCCTGTTTTGTACTAATTTCCTGAATAAAAAAACTTTCTATAAATACACACTTAGTATGTTTGTGAAAAATCTATTGAAAAGTCACAACCTAAGTAGTAGATACCTACTTATTACCATGTCTCAGTTTACCCTTTATAGAAGCCAACTTTGATACGATGTTTATCAATCATTATCTACAGGGTAACAGACATAATAGCTTCCCATAAACATCTCAGGCCCAAACGCTGGCTCGTAAATTATATGGAATAGCCGTAATATAATAATATGGCAGATCCACTTACCCTAACCACGGCACTTAGTTACCGCGGCTAAAAAGCTTTAGACTAAGAGCTAGTATTCGGAATTAGGATTTAGCTTTTGAAATAGAAAAAAATCCTCCTTTTCCTACCAGGTTGCATTTATTGGGGAATAAAATAAAGAATTTATTGTATATTTTGATTAGTGATTTTAAAAGTAGCACTGGTATATTTTAAAATAAATATGAGACATCGCATACGAGAAACAAAAACCTAGTGGTTTAGGGATCAGACAAAAGGTGAGGACATAGGTTCGAATTCCATATTGGACATTAGTGAACTTGGTATTTATTGTTTGGTATATGGTAACTAATATTTGGGCATTTCTCCGAGCGTTTCAACCGACGTGACTTCGGTGGCAACATTATTAACCGGTTTCCGTGGGTATCTCATATTTTTTTTGAATATATTGGTAGTTGTCAATTACATCTACCAATAAGTCCCAAAGTTCTTGCATCTCTCAAGGGATTCGTGTGATAAGGCTGCCACCAAAGTCACGACGGTTGAAACGCTCGGAGAACTGCCCATTTATAATTTGCCTTAAACATAATTTGGAAACGTATGTCTAAAAGACTTATTCCTAAAAACACTAACTATACCATCGCTTGTTACTCATATCACAATCTCCTTTAATAATAATTGCTGATCATGAGACTATATCGATTCGGTGATATTGTCCTATAATTTTATATATTGATAATTTGTTTAAAATTTAAAGACATTACTAAATACTTTTTGAGATGTGTTTTAAATAGTAGTACTACTTGCCACTATACATTCACCCCCTTTTTCTTCGCAAGCCGCTAAGTATTGTTGGTCCCTTTCGCTCTTAAAAACATTGATACTAAGCTAAGTTAGGAGACGTTTATGAAAAAGGGGGTATAAATATTAGATTTCACATATCAATGAAAAATATCCACCTCCACTTGGTAAACTCGGATTTTTTCTTTAGTATATGACATCTGATATTTATAATATATCTATTTTTCCAAATTTTAAGCAGCTAGCTCTTGTATCGGCATGTAACGAGCCGCAGAGCGTAATTATGACGCGTCAGAGTGCCACTGCGCACCTAATCATGGCTGCCAGACCAGCCTGTTTATTTGACGTCGTACGTCTAATAATATGTATACGATGGGAAATCTATTTCCACGGCACAATTCATTAATCACATATTTGTTTATGGTAAAAGGAATCACGGAGGGTAGTTCAAAGTCAACGCCAAAGTCAAATAATTCTTTATTCAAATTGGAATAGCAACAAACTCATTTGAATAGTCTAAGTATAGTTCAGGAAATATTATTTGACCGACTCTTATCTCACTTACGATCTTTTGTTTTGCGTCATTAACAATAGAAAAGTGCTCGACTGCTGATTGTCTAGTAAGTGTTAACGCAAAACAAAAGGTCATAAGTAAGATATCAGTCGTTCAAATAATATTTCTCGAACTATAACATATAAAACGAAAACTTCGTCTGGTTCTAACCCTACACCACTGACCCGAGAAGAACCGGTACGAAACTTAGCAGGATATGTTTTTTCAAATAATCATGGTAGGTACGTTTTACAATTAACATGCATTAAAAAAACTAAAACATAAAATAGGATTGAAGCGTCACTGACCATTCTTTGATAGACGATTAATGATGGGCAGCAGCGTCACCATAGTGGACACATTACTGCGATCGTCAATCCGCTTGCCAATGTAGCGATTATAGGCATTTACCTCCCAATGCGCAAAGTTAAAAGGAGAGCCCTACGTCCAGCAGTGGACTGAGATTGGCTGATCACGTGATGCATAGTAAACATGCTGTCTTCTCTGTGCAAAGCGTAATTATGAGGTGTCAGAGCGGGACGTAATTACGTGCGTCAAAACGTCGCGGGTAATTGCTGGACGGAAGTGACGTCAGTCGACGTCGGTTGACGTTTTTACGATTTTAAACCCCCCGTCACACTCTCTGGTTATGCCGCTAACTCGGGGTTAAGCGAATAGTGTGGCAATTGTATGGAGTTAACCCGTTAACCCCCGGTTATTAATCTTAAGTTAACCCGTTGTTGGCGAAGCTTAGATCGTGCAAGTAAAAATATGTGACGATGCTGAAAGCATCATGGAAAGGCGAAAATATGTTTTGATATTTTGAAAAATTGACCACCACACTTTTTGTTTCACCCTGTATTTCTGCCAGAAGGGTATTTTTAAAATTCATAGTTTTATGACTTGTCACTGCCATGTATAGAAAGTTAATGTTATCTGAACTTAATTGTCCATATGTATACAAGGTGGAAAAAAGTGCATTCCCATTTCCTTTTGAAGTTTTGGGACTCTGAATGTTTTTATAAGTTTCAGTAAGTTTGATTATTTTTGAAAATACGTAGGTATCTACTAGGTGCTATTGTAGTTAATTACTTAAAGATACTACTTCTGAAACTTGAACTTATTTAAAAACAAATCTCTGGGGCTTATTATGCTTCCTAAAACCTCACTGGCAGGAACAAAAGAGTCAAAGCGGCTACTTCACTGATAGGTATAAAAATATTGAGCTTCTTGGAAACCTTTAACTTTTGAACATGGTTGTGACACGCCTGTCAAACTATTACAGAAATACCCATAAAACTATTATCTTCAAAGCATGCAAGCGAACACAATACCTCTGGATCACATCCACAAACTTAAATTGACTGTCACGCATCACGACCCATCAAAAAAGCGTCCGGAAATTCCACGCGTTCACGCCCATTTTCATTTCACCAGCTGCATAATTACCTTGGCAGCGCTCTGATGACATTCTGGCACTGACATGACAGTTTATCGTGACATCGTGACGTGCTGCATTTTTAACACGTAATGACATTCGCTTGACATTACCGTGACAGGAATGAATTTCTCTCTGCTGTAAATTTTACAATGTATAAAATATAAATACATTGTTTATATATGAGTGATGTACTGATGGCACAGTGACTTGTGCCAATTTTGGCACGACGTATTTTGATTGGAATCCATTTATGAAACAAAGGTAATATTTTTTCTAATTGGAATGATTGAAAATGTAGTATATCTCGCAGTATTTCATGTCAATCATGTATAATGTTAATGTCCAATTACGATACCTACTTTCAGGTCACTCTTAATATAAGTAGGTAGGTACGTATAGTATTATGGCCTCCGTAGTCTAGTTGGTAGTGACCCTGCCTACGAAGCTGGAGGTCCCGGATTCGAATCTCGGCGAGGGCATTATTTCTGCATTTAAATATCACAAACATTTGTTTCATGTATTTATCTAGGAATTCGTCGCTTAGTACCCACAAAATAATCCTTAATTGAGCTTACCGTGGGACAAAATTGATTTGTATAAGATTGTGCCATGATATATATTTATTAATTTATTTACTTCTTTTAAGGATAGACTTCATTCACACTAAAAACTTTCAAACTGTCATATACCTCAATCGAAGCACTATAGAAAAGCTAAATGAAATTAATAATAGTGCCCATTTAGAAAACTTGAACATGATGAATTAAATAAAAAATACAATATTAATTTATGAAATTGCAGGCTCTCTATAGTTGCATTCAACGGAATGTTCTATTTACTCGTAGATACAATAAGTCGATATTTTCTTGGTCAAAAACAAATAGAGATAATTACTTAACGCGCGTCCGTCGATCAATCTTCGCGCGTCATTACCACCGCGTCTCTTCTCTTCGCTTGACGAGAGGAGGCGAATGCTTAAAATATCACGAGACCTGTCAGCATTGACACATTTATTTCAAACTTATTCAGAATATGTAATCTTATCGAGCGAGCTTATCAGGGATAAGGGCTCTCTTCCAGCTAAACTTCGAGTAGTTGAGAGGATAAGAGCAGGCTAGGCAGACCAACTGTACAAAGTTGTAAAAAATTTAGTAAAAATAACATGGTTTTGCATAAATCTTGTATCCCCGCCAAAGTGAGGTCAGTTTGTTGGCTACAAGGGATCAAAAGACATAATATATGTATCTATTTTGGTCTTATGTTTTGTGTACTTTTAGCTAATTTTTAATAAAGCAGGACAGGCTCAGCCTAGTGTCAGGGTCACTGCAAATATGTTGTACAGTGTGTGTTTCTGAAAATAAATTATTTTATTTATGTTTTAAATTTTTTTATCGTCTTTATAGTAAGATCAATTAAGGCTTGTATATAGATATTAAGCGATGATATATTAAAAGAGTATGTAACAGATAGATACAAAAATATACTTCAATTCACAGACAACAGTCTGCGGAACAGAAATTTTTAAACTCACTGGAAATTCGAATCCGGGACCTGGCAGACGGAGGTCATCAAAAAGGACACTTTTCTTCCCAGTTTGGAAGGAACCAAACATCACTTTCCCTCTATGACGGCGAAGATAATGATACATTTTTTTTGCCTATTGTTTAACCTTGTCACGCCTATTACCGCGAACTTTGAAATTCGTTAACGAGGATTTTTTTTTGTCACTCCAACGAAGGCGTCATTAGAGTGAGCGACACAAATCCTCAAAATTTTCGGATTTGTAAGTTTGCGGTAGGGCCGCTGAATCTTTTAAGGAAGATTATTATGTTCGCGGTTTGGTTTCATTGAGCGTATATTTTGCTCAGCAAATTTTGCGATTGGAATATGCGTAGCAGTCTCTTTTATTCACGAGGGAGATTTCTTTTGTTCCCTCGACGTCTGCTAATGATCAATTCATAGCATTTGTCATTGGTGTTTATGATTAAATGGAGGGCTTCTATTTGATTTACGCTCTGCTTTCTACATATATGGCCGTATAGAGTGCAGGGTTTTCATCTTTATATTTTCTATTATTCGCAGAAAGCTAAGAGTAAACTTGATTTCTAAAATAAATACGTAATTAGTCATAAATTATTATGAGTAAATACAGAATATAAGAAAAATATAGTTTGATAACAATTAAATGCATCTTGATCGTTTTTCTTTGGTATATGACATCTAATATTTATAATTTATATAGTATTAAGTAGTGTGACTACTGGAGAAAAAATAAAAGTACAAATCAAAATATTTAGTTAATAAATAATTTGATTTGTGTTTTCGCAATAATTATGTTCAATTAAATGCACATTGCGCGCAGAACCGATGGCCGTTGGGGCGGGAAGGTTCTTGAGTGGCGGCCACGTACCGGAAAGCGAAGCGTGGGTAGGCCCCTACAAGGTGGACCGATGACCTGGTGAAGGTCGCAGGAGTCCGCTGGATGCGGGTGGCGCAGGACCGGTCATTGTGGCAATCTTGTGGACGTCGTTCGGCTGATATGATGATGATGATGAAATGCACGGTAAAAATGACCATGAAAATGTATGTATGTAAACCTTCCTACTAAGTTTATTACAAAATTTTCAAACTTGTCCTCCCCAGTGTTTTTGTAACAGGTATTTTTTTATTTGATTTCTACTCAGGATCTCTCTCTCTTTAGATCCCAATAAGAGAAGAATCTTGTCCCAAAATTTACATTAAATTTCGATCTTTCCATTCGTGAACCAAAATGGTAATGGAATGGGAAAAAATACCTTGGGACAAAAAAAATCTCTTATCAGAATGTACAGAGGTCGTGATTCGAAACGGACATAATTATGAAAATGTTCCAAATAATAAAAAAAGTGGAAACTTAGAAAAAAATGTCCCGTTAACCACTGCGACTTCAGTGGTATATTACTGTCATTACAGGAATCCGGTGACGCATTAAATTTTGGACATCTTAGTAGAAGTAAATGACTCTGCTCTGCTGTAAAGTGCTCGAGTGGAGAGTGGAGACCACGGTTCAGTAAACGCAGTGCAGGATGTCCACCCACGCGATAGACAGACGATCTCATGAAGATCGCCGGGAGACGCTGGATGTGAAGCCGGTGTATTTGAAGGTCCCAAAGGGGATGCCTATGTTCAGCAGTGGACGTGTTATGGCTAAAGTGATGTTGATATGAAGTGAAATGACTCTGACTGCGACCATATAAAACATGGACGTCTAACGCCAGCTCAAAAATGCCTCCAAAAGCAATTGTTTAATTGTGCCAAAATGGGAGCGCTTTTCTTAACACCGCGCATATTTCGGCGCAACATCATCGACAAATGTTTAAAGAATATAGGCATCCAAAACTTTGATGGACCAATTACAACTATTTTTAAATGGCAGTTAATGTTTTTTATAGGTTGACATTGAAATTCATTACCGTGATGCATTGAAGATGGGTGACAATTTGGGAGGCAATTTGGTATGGCGTGCTTCCATATTTTATTTGTTCGTAGGACTCTGAGAAATTCCCAAAAGGTATGTTTTGACAAACCTCATTAATTAGATTAAGAGAGATTTCAATTTGTTACGTTTAAGTCATTGTCGCTTTAGCCTCAGTCGACCTTATGATATCTGTACTCAACACAGGTATTTACGATTCCTAGTAATCTGCAGCAACTAATTGTAATTACACAGCATTTAATTGCGCAGTGTGACGTGCACATGACTCGGGCTCATTTAGGACCATTGCGGCCAATTAGGCTGCGGGCATTTCAACCGCGAGTTTTTTGAATGGCGAGAACATAGGATATCTGGGCACAGTAGGTATTTATTATTATGTCCTTTATTTAACTTTTCTCTTAGGCTAAGTGTTTTATAAAATGAATCACATAATTATAATTGTCTTTAGTGTTATCTCGCAGTAACTCATGTCCAATTATGACGCCTACTTTCAAAATTATACTCTTAATATAAGTTGGTATATTATTATGCTGTCAGCCTCCGTAGCCTAGTTGGTAGTGACCCTACGAAGCTGGAGGTTCTGAATACGAATCTCAGGGAGGGCATTATTTGTATATTTATTCAGCACAAATAGTTTTTTGTTCCTTGGTCGTGGCTTTCTATGTAGGTACTTAAGTAATTCCAGGAAATGACTTTTAGGAATCCCGGCGAGGGCATTCTTTGTGTATTTATTTATCACAAATGTTTGTTCCTCGGTCATGGCTGTCTATGTATTTAAGTATCTATATTATGTATCTATCTATTATATATATCGTCGCCTGGTACCCACATCACAAGCCTTAATTGAGCTTACCGTGGGACTAGGTCGATTTGTGTAAGATGTCCCAAGATATTTTTTTTTTTTTTTTTTTTTTTTTATTTATGACGCCTTCTTTGGAGTGACAGAAATAAATCCCCTAAATTTATGAACTTCGATGTTCGAGCTAGCAGGTACTTAGGAAATGGAGGACAAAAACTCATTAAATAACAATTGCCTACTTTTCAAGTAAAAACTAGTATCGCAGTTCTTTGACGCAGTAGAATGCTCAAAGCGATCCTGCGCCACCTCGTTAAAAGTGAAGATGGCACTCGTTGTGTTTTTAGACGGTAGTGGAAGCAATGTTCCGTAGTCCGTCATACCTGTCTCACGGCAGGATGAGTAAAAGCATTTTCCCAAAGTCAAAAAAAAGGAACGCATTTCTTATTCAATCAACGCTGACATACGACGTTGCTAAGATTAATGACAGTGTCATTCGACGAGATGTAATGTGCTACTGTATTTTTCGCACATTTGTCATGCTGGTTGAATGCCATAGAAAAAAGGTATTTAGCGACATAATCGTGCAGATTTAACCCATTTAGCATATTTATACTACTTCGAGTTATTCCAAGGAAAAAGGTGACTTAAAAGTCGTCAATCATGACAGATTTATTATTATGATCGCTAAAAGGCACAATTATGGAGTTCTTTTAAATTGTCATTCTTGTTGTAATTGTCATATGCCACAGAAATGGCAGGGTGACATTAGTTATTATGTTTTTTGCTGTATCTTGTCGGTGTTCTGTTACGAAGTGTTAATTTTTAGCAGACTTTGTTCTATAAGAAAAATACGTTAGCTTTAAACTGATTAGTTACTAGCAAATAAGTAATTATAATTAAGATGTTTACATTGTTGATTTTGAAATTTATTACAGACAGATTTTGAAAAAAGTATTAAAATAATAATAATAATATAATAAATAATAAATATCTTGGGACATCTTACACAAATCGACCTAGTCCCACGGTAAGCTCAATTAAGGCTTGTGATGTGGGTACCAGGCGACGATATATATAATAGATAGATACATATAGATACTTAAATACATAGACATCCATGACCAAGGAACAAACATTTGTGATAAATAAATACACAAAGAATGCCCTCGCCGGGATTCGAACCCGGAACCTCCAGCTTCAAAGGCAGGCTCACTACCAACTAGGCTACGGAGGCTGACAAATAATTATAATAATTATTATTAACTGTACCTATTATTTAAATATTTTTAATTTATTTTAATGTTATAGTAGCTCAACAGCTCCTTTCGACGCATAAAAAACGCTATACAGCTTACCCAGAATGGCTAGAAAGATTACTCAAAATCCAATCTCGTAACTTTCTCTGAAGCTAAATTGAAGTCAACTTTACATCGCAATGGAATGTGTTCAGATTTCGAAAAATGTTATAATACATTATGTAGGGATAGGACCTAACTAAACACGTTTCCATGTTTTTATTGACTTGAACAGTAGGTACCTACATTAGCTTAGCATGTTTTTATATTACGAAATAGAAAGTATTTTAAATATTTGACCTATATCGTAAACATAATTTCAGTTTTTTACTGTCCGGAGAGGACACTTTTACTTCACGTAGTCAAAATAACGCGCTCCCAAATCTTTAAACAAACAATAAAATATAATCCCTAATTTATTGAATGCAGACGTAACCAAGTATTATCCCAACACGTAAACCATTTATCTTGATTTTTGTCTTAGTAGTAATAAAAATAAATTTGAAATATTTATTTAACACACAGAATTATTAGATACACAAAATGCTTATAGAAATGTCTGTCTTTAGTAAATCAAGGACAGCACAAAGTTGTTGGTGTTTTTAGTAGGTACCTACTTTTTGAATCCGTCTTTATCGCTAATCATTAGATACTTTTGAACGTATTGCGAAAACACAAATCAAATTATTCAGTAACTAAATATTTTGATTTGTACTTTATATTTATATTTTTTCCCCAGTAGTCACATAATTAAAATACAAATTATAAATATTAGACGTCATATACCAAAGAAAAACGACCAAGCCGAGGGGTGCAGGCATCAGCCGCGATCCCCACCTCGGACATTAGGCGATCTTGGTCGTTTTTCTTTGGTATATGACATCTAATATATATAATTCATCTCCAAGCTACCATGTACACCGCAAACAACTAAAATTGACTCTATAATAACAGAAAATATTAAATCACTAATAAATGAGAGAAATTTGCTGAAAAATAAACCCATGAAAACCTTAGAGGAGAAACATAGACTTCGCAAATTGTATCCTAAAATCCGTAAAAAAATTAAAAATGCCAAGTTAAGTTTCACGATGAAAATAGTAGAAGAAGAACTGGTCAAAAGAGGATCGGCAAAAAGAGGAACCAAACGTCTGAAAGAATATAAAACCTGGATCCCATCGCTGAAGGATAACAAAGGGCTGAAGCAAGAAAATCGGAAAGATATAATACACATAGCCTCTACGTACTATAAGGAACTCTACAAAGCATGCGAAAATATGTCAACGTCGACGCTCTACCAACATGAGACTGGAAACTCTGCCTATGTACCTCCGATAATGCAAAGCGAGGTACTTAACGCTATTAGATCGCTGAAAAGTATGAAAAGTCCAGGCGATGACGGAGTAACTAATGACGTTGTAAAAGCTCTCCAGGAACCATTAACACCGTTACTGACAAACTTATTCAATTATATTATAAACAGAGAAGTTATCCCCAAGCAATGGGAAACGTCTGTAATTACCCTGCTTTACAAAAAAGGTGACCCGCTGGAAATTAACAACTACCGTCCTATCAGCCTTTTACAATGTATCTACAAAATCTTCACGTGTATATTGAGAAACAGAATGCTAGAAAAACTTGATTTGCAACAACCAGTAGAACAAGCGGGTTTCAGGCGAAATTACTCTACAATCGACCATATATTTACATTGCGCCAAGTCATAGAGAAATATACCGAACATAGAAAAAGCTTATTTATAGCTTTCGTCGATTATTCCAAGGCTTTCGACACAATATCGCATGAAGCCTTATGGATTGCATTGAGAAATCAGGGAATCGAAACTAAATATATAAATTTAATAAAAGAAATATACGATAGAAGTAGAGCAGTAATAAAACTTGAAAAAAAGAGCGAAGAATTTAAGCTCAGCCGCGGAGTAAGGCAGGGGGATCCAATATCGCCCAACTTATTTACCGCTCTACTGGAAGATATATTCAGAAACGTAAACTGGTCAAATTACGGGATAAAAGTCAATGGGGAATATTTGAATCACCTTCGCTTCGCGGATGACATAGTGATTATAGCAGGAAATCATAGAGACCTTAATCATATGCTTGACTCACTAAATTACGAAAGTAAAAAACGAGGCCTAGAGATGAATCCCGAAAAGACCTGCGTACTTACGAACGACAACCCAAAACCAGTTATAATTAATGGTAAAAATGTTCAATATGTACATGAATATGTATATTTAGGTCAAACGGTGTCATTTCAATATCGATTCCCAGAAAATGAGATAGACCGACGCATCAAGAAAGCATGGAACGCATTTTGGTCCTACAAAGACATACTAAAATCAAGAATAAATATAAAACTAAAAAAGAAAGTTATGGACTCTGTCATTACCCCCACGCTACTTTACGGATGTCAAACTTGGCCAATAACCAAAAAGTGTATAAAGAAAATTCAAGTTTTTCAAAGAAAGACCGAAAGGAGTATTTTGGGCATAAAACTAAGCGACAGAGTTAAAAATTCCGAAATACGCAATAAAACTAAATTAATTGATGCAGCAGTAATGGCATGCCAACTAAAATGGAGATGGGCCGGACATACTGCCAGAATTAAAGATGGGCGTTGGAGCGAAAAGATGCTCCACTGGTACCCCAGAGAGAGCGGCCGCCCGCCCGGGCACCCGCACCGCCGCTGGCGAGATGACATCCAGGCCGTGGCCGGCGTCGCGTGGCCTCGCGCCGCCGCCGACCGACAACTGTGGCATAGCATGGAGGAGGCCTTCGTCCAGAAATGGACATCCAATAGTAATTTAATGTAGTATTTAGTCAAAATAATTATGTTAAAGAATGGAATGATTTAATTTAATTTTTATTAATTGAAGTGTTGCAAACAGTGCTATTAATAATTTATTTAATTAATGATTTATTTAATTAATAATTTATTTAATTAATAATTTATTTAATTAATAATTTATTTAATTAATCTTTGTAAATATGCATATATACAAATTTAATGTAACTTCTATTGGAAATAAATGGCTTGATTGATTGATTGATTGATATATAATTCATTAGGCACTTTGTTTAAATTAGTTTTCACACAAATCTGATCCTTTGTGTCATACATGCTAAACGCCTTAACACAATATGTACCTGCGTCTTAGTCTTAGTCTGTATTGGCTCAAAATTTGTAAAGGTTTACTGTGTTTTAAATACGTAGTAATGTACCGAAAAAACTAGTCAGTTACTGCATTTTGGGATTTGAGTTTACTTGTTCCAATTTGAAAACTTAAAGTTGATGGTACACTTTTGTATTTGAATTGCTCATTATAGATCACGGAAATACGTAAAATAGGCCATTACTGAGGCTTAGCACATTTTGTGTTTGACAGCAACTCGCAGCTTCCCGTCTCTTTTCAATTCTATTGATTAAAAAGAG
Organism: Thaumatotibia leucotreta; assembly: GCA_025490895.1. Taxonomy (NCBI): domain Eukaryota; kingdom Metazoa; phylum Arthropoda; class Insecta; order Lepidoptera; family Tortricidae; genus Thaumatotibia; species Thaumatotibia leucotreta. The sequence goes on from JALPQI010003904.1 coordinate 17,291, forward strand.
ACGGTGTTGCTGAGAGTTGTTGTCAAACACGAGATATGCCACATATACTATACATGGCGTCCCAAAGTTATGGGACATGAAGGGGAAGTACCGTAAATATCGTAGATTGTGTATTTGGCTGAAAGAAGATTTAATGTTATTTTTTAAATTTAGTAATAGTGCATTCAAAGTTTTTCTAAAAATTACTTGCTTCACCTGTAAATCGAACCAACTACACTTTTTTTCGAATTTTGAACCAAACTTGTTTGGTTATTCTTTTAGTTACTTTTTTTCTTAAGAAAAATTGTTATTTTTTATCCATTCTTTCGAATGACATCATAAAATTACGAAAAAAATTTTTTTCGTAAATAGTTTCGGTGCCTAGAAAAAGCATTTTTTTAATACAGTATTATTTAATTTTCGAAATAAAATAAAGTCTACTTTCAGCAAAATATCCTATCTACGTTATTTAAGGTACTTCCCCTTCATGTCCCATAACTTTGGGACGTCCTGTATACACTAGCCCCTCTGCAGAGCCGTATTGACTATTGTCATTACCAGTATTACCACTGTTGCCGGCAGACAATGCCAACATCGCCAAACATTTCGACAAGTCAAAGAAACCTAATTCCTTTCCGCGGGCACTTGAAAGCCAAAATAGACAATCTGACAGATTATCTCCAAGCATAAATAACACCATTTGACGGCCATAAATCCAGAGATTTCTAAAATAAATTATCTCTAAAATATAGCGCCATTGTGCAAACTAGTTCCAGTTTTTATTTGGCTCGAGCCCATGGACTATAGAAAATCGCTTGTCGAAATCTATAAATATGTCAATTTTTTCGAACAAATCCTTTTACCCAATTTATACCTGCACTTGAAATCACCAGTAACACAAAAACGTTATAGTTTAGTTTCCCTTGCGTTGGCTGAGTAAGTAAATTGGTAGATTAGTGTGCAATTCTGTGAATGCAATTTTTTGCACATCGAAGACTATTGGAGATTTCCTGTTGCTTTCAGCATTTTTGTATAAACCGACTGTATCTCTTTAGAAATAAAGTTGTATTTATCTTATTCTATTAGAAAGCTACTGTTTGAGAAAGTATAAAACGCTGACCTATTTAACTGAGCATTCGTGACTCTTATTCCTATGGAAATAAAGTTCAAAACTAGTCAGTTAAATGTGTCTAGTAGTAATATTGACACAGATGGTTAACGAGTAGTTGTGTCACTGTAAGTGTTTGATTTGTTACGCGTAAAGAGCTATTGTGACATTTTACAAAGGGGCATTTTGTTTGATGGTGCGATTAGCCAATGCTTTGTGCTTTAGCTTATGAGTTTTTTATGAGCTTATGACATACCTTTCAATTGAATGCCTGTAGTATGCAGAAATTAAATGAAATTTCTAATTTAAATAATTCAAATCACATCACATCATCAGCCTGTATCAGTCCACAGCTGGACGTAGGCCTCTCCTATCAACTAAGCGTATAGATGCATTAGGAAATAAATGCCCATAACCGCTACGCTGGGCAAGCGGATGGGCGATCGCAGTAATGTGTTCACTGCTGCCCGTCATCTATCTTCTGGCAGACTATCTGCCTCAGTCTGTTTGCGGCCACAAGTATAACGTCTTGCTCGAAACGTCAGGATAATAATTATTAAACATAGGTTTATGCAATTAAGCGCGGCTCTACTGACGCAGAGAGGAGCGGAGCTGTGCAAAAGTGACTAATTAATTACATTCTTCAAATTCGAATTCGTAACACTGTGATGCGGTGTCATTGGCCGAGCTCCCAATGCTCCGCTTCGCTCCGCGTCACTGGAGTCGCACCCTGAGACCCATTTGTCGTTATAATATAAGTGATAATCGTGAAAGTTTAAATCAAGAGACATATAAAACTCGTTGCAGGTTTCCTTAGCCCTAGCTCATAGTTTTTCAGTTCACGTCACTTTTATGGATCGCCCTCTTCTTACGAGATAATAAAGATTAAACTCTAAAGAAACTTTACTCATAACGTCCTCTGTTTAAAAAGCTCAAAGATAATCTGCAATTTATGTCCCCAGCATTAATCTCAAGCACAATTTAAACTGCAAATTTGTCAAGTGGGAGTTGTACTTGCACGCGAAGGGTTCCATACCATTCTGTGCTTTTATTGAAACTGAGCGAAGAGATGCGTATTTTTAACCAAAATGTGGGTACGATGTATTTGAAATTAATTATCATTCTATGAAAAGTAAAATGAAGAGCAATATATATAGAAATGTACTTCAATATGGATCGGTAATTAGTTCTTGACAATGACAGATCACAAAAAAAGGTAGAGTCAGCCAATTAAAAGCCAACGAACCATGTCAAAGTGACGCTTTAAATCAGATTTTAAGAAATCACTAACTACTTGTCATTTTTACAAGGATCTAGAGTGGCCTAGGACTCCAATTACATAATTGAGTGTAAGGTCGATCGTCAGAAGGAAATGAAATCGTCGGAGTAAATTTCAATAGTCCACATGCATCAAATATTATCAAACCGCGATTAGAATGGGATTCGAAAGTACTGTTGACACGACAGTGGATAAGTCAATCAAGGATATATTCATAGCTTTTTTCATAGATTCATAGTTTAAGTGCAAAGACTTACAGAGAATAGATGAATTAATCACTCACTATATCTATAAACAACTCTTTTCTTAGTAAATGTTGTGTCATTTTCTGACCCCATAAGCATAAACGCAGTAACTAGTTTTGAAGTGTCAATCAATTGTTTACTTTATTCAACTGAATTATGTTCTGATATGAATTAACATTTTAAAACTAGTTACTGCGTTTATGCTTGCTTGCTTAATTTGTTGTGTCAACAGGACTTTTAAATCCCTTTCTGATTTCGATTTGATAATACAGCCGTAGCCGCATATTTCGAGGATTTGTCTCTGTAACTCTAATGACACCTCCGTTGGAGTGACAGATACAAATTTTCGAAAATTACGAATTGCAAAGTTGGCTAGTCAGAGCCTGGTGATAGACAGACGGACGGATGGAGAGTAAAATTTTAATAATATGGTTCTGTTTTTACTCTTAGTGTATGAAACCCTAAAACGCACATAAAATCTGGATCATAAATTCTTGCTCCCGCCCTAAACCTAGCTAATGGTTTTGAAGTATTGCCATTATATTCTTTCACACCGTGTTATTTATATGACATTCACATTAATACTCATTATTTTCGCCCCTCCAAAATCGTTACTCGCCTTTGTTGATAAAATAAGTTGCCCTGTATTTTAGAAACTGCAACATCTCGATCGATATAGTATGGAATAAATTTACTCTGTGCAATAGGGTAAAGGCGTCTGTAAAGCTTTGTTGCCAAGGTGTCATAGGCTAGCCGCCATTTTTAGGGTTCCGCAACCAAAGGGTGAAAATAGGTCCTTGCTCGAGGCTCACTGTCCGTCCGTCTACCTGTGCTTTTGTCTGTCTGTCTAACTGTCCATTCGTCTGTCCGTCCGTCTGTCATAGATAGATTATAATCGGTTGCTGATTGGACACCATTACAGCTTCATATCTCCGATATACCTATGTTTAAATTCGTTTTTAAGTATCTGTATTTTAATTCTGTGTTGTATGTTGTCTGCAAAAAATGTTTGTTTTGTAATTTCTAAATCTAAAAATTTCCTGGATTTGCCTCTGTCACTCCAATTCAAATTCAAATTCAAATTCAATCAATTTAATGTTAAGGAAAACACATGTCAATCAATATATATACAAAATTACAAAATTAAAATACCTAAATACAATCTATAAAATTAACTTATTTCTAAAAAGTGAAAAAAAAAAACACTCAAAATGTCACACAATACACATTGTACACATTCATTAAACAAATAAAAAGATTTATAAGCTAACAAAACAATAATATAATAATCTAGGCATGTCAATGATCATTATAAAATTCTTTGACGCTGTAATATGCCTTTTTCAATAAAATCGTCTTGACAAGATTGACGTACTGCTCATAGGAAGGCACCCGTTTAACCTCCGAACTCAGCTTATTATAAATTTTAATGCCAACGACTCGCAAAGAATTTGACGATTTCGCCAATCTGGCAGGAACCGAAAGTACATCACGGGCAGTTTTCCGCTGATCAGGACGTCGCCTCTTAAACTCATCCAAGTTCTTCCACATGAACTTGGCTACTTCTAGGATAAACATGCATGGTACTGTCAGTATTTTAAGCCTCACAAAATGCTCCCTTGTTGGTGTGAATGGTGGCACGCCAGCCAATAACCTTACAGCTCTTTTTTGCATTAGAAACACCCTGTCTCTATCCGCAGCAAGGCCCCATAAGTCAATTCTATATAAAATAATGGAATTGACGTATGCGTAGTATGCCATACGGATGGTTTCCTGAGAGAGAGCAGGAGCGAGCCGCGACAATGCAAACGATGCCTGTGCGAGCCTACCTGAAAGTACATTTATGTGATTATCCCATCTTAAGCCAGAGTCCAAGTGTATGCCCAAGAATCGCGTTTCATGGACCTGCGGCAATCTAATCCCATCAACTGTAATGTCCAGCGGTGTTGGGTACTTTCCTCTCAACCAAAAGTGTATGATGTAGGATGTAGGTTTTATCGAGGTTTATTAAAACCCCATTGGCTCTGAACCAGTGAGACAATGACGCCTTCGTTAGAGTGACAGAGACAAAGACTAGTACGAATTTCGAAGTTTGTGCTAAATAGTAGGTAGCCCTGCTCATTGTATTTCTGTGGCCCCAACAATGACAAATAAAAAAGAGTGGCTCAAATAAATAAATGTATTTCGCTTTATACAAATAACATCAATAGGTGGTACGGAGCCCATCGTACGTGAGTCGGACTCGCGCTTGACTGATTTTTCTCCCCTTTGCGACGTTATTCTCAGAGTATTAAATTACTTATTTAATTGGCGTTGTAAATTTAGTTTATGTGCTAAAGTGAACAATAAAAGTTTATGATGTTTTATGTTATGACAATTGAATGGAGTAGCGTACTTGACGTGTTTAACAGGCAATGGGCGTAATATACCGGCAAAGTAGCCAAGTTTGGAGGAAACATTGCCCAAAACTAGATTTTTTAATAACTTGGTTAATGAAGAAAAATACAACACTGTAATGGCAACCCAACCCCACTATTTTTATTATAAAGTAAGTTAAGTGAGTAGAAACACTGAGTATTAATTTCTAAACATTCTTGTTTTGGGCAATGTTTACCTTGAAGGCAAAATCCACTGCTGAAGATAGGCCTCCCTCAAAGATGACACAATGACCGGTCCTGCGCCACTCGCATCCAGCGGACTCCTGCAACCTTCACCAGGTCATCAGTCCACCTTGTGGAGGACACCCACGCTGCTCCTTCTGGTATTCTGCTTCCCGCCCCAACGGCCATCGGTTCTACGCGCAATGTGCCGCGCCCACTGCCACATCAGTTTAGCGATTCGGACAGCTATATCGGTTACTTTGGTTCTGCTGCGGATGGTCCCATTTCTAATCCGATCCTGCAGAGACTCCTAGCATAGCTCCTAGCAAAACGCCTTACCTACACGTGCGAAAAAGGAATTCGTAACTCGTGTCGAGTAACTGGAATTATTGTATTGTATTGTATTGTAATGTACTTGCACGCATTACATTGGATACCGGTTTAAATTTATTAAAACAAACGCCGACCAGAAAAATTATGCCAATTTTCAATCAGCCGGCCCCCGTGCTGAAAACACTTATAATTTTTTATCGTCCATCCCATTCACACATCGATTTATCCCTCTCGCAATAAAGGCGTCGGCTGACGATGCGTCACGCAATCGCTCGAATAAATCAGCTATTATCTCGCCTCTCGAAAGCAACAGAACAAAACGGTGACGCCAACAAATGACCGCCATTTCTCTTCGCATCCGCATCCGAGGACTCTGTCAATATATCCGCGGGCGAGTGGTGCTGGCGATGGGAGGGCGCGGTGGCGGGGTCATGAGCGGAAGCGGATTGTGTAAGGATAAGAACCTAACTTGGCCGGTACTTTAAATTATGATAGTCATCATCAGCCTATGATAGTCCACTGCTGGACGTAGGTATCTCCTATTAACGATGCGTGTAAACGCATTAGGAGGTAAATGCCCATAATCGCCACGCTGGGCAAGCGGATTGGCGATCGCAGTAATGTGTCCACTATAATGACGCTGCTGCCCATCACCAATATTTATCAAATAGTGGTCAGTGACACTTCAATCCCTTAGTCGACTCTTACGACACCCGCAGGAGGAGTTGGGGTGGTGACAAATGTATTCTTACTGCCGTCACCACACGTCATTATGATAGTAAAAATCACAAATCAAAATGTTGCAATCACCTATTGTTTCAATATTTTAATTTGTTTCCGCTACACGAAGGTTGTCTGGAAGAGATTGCTTTACAGCGATTATAATCACCGATGTATAATAGTTTGATTAACAATTTTTTCTGTTTTTTAAGATATGCAATAAAGAGTATTCTATTCTATTCTATTTTATAACAATGAATCGGCTGACGGAGTCTATAGAAGACTATAGCACCGTTTTACTTTCCTACTTTGCCGTCTTCTTACCTGCAACACTCGCTCAATGGGAAAAACATTCGAATTCAGAGTTAAAGAAAGATGACATTTCCATGAATTGGTTGCTGTAGAACTGAGGTTCATTTAAGTATTTCATGTCACGTCTAGTGTTGCGGACTCCATTTGAATAAACTAGGGGATACAAACCGGTTTCGAAAGTATGGAAAAACCGATTAATAACCGTATTAGCTGTATTATTTTCGAATATTATTTATCTTTGAAATGAACACTGTCACTCAATACGAATTGAAATAAAATATGTCAAACAAAAGAAAATAACGTTACGATGAAGAAAATAGTGAACCAACCTTAAATATTGCTACCGATAGCATTCTCCGTAGGTAACATCTAGTTTCTCCAGACTTGGACCACTCGCAACGCGCCCCATCTGCCACCCTAACCGCAGTTATATTTTATTTGCGCAATAAATTACGTTTTATTACAGATATTTTGTCGTGTTACAATAACTAATGCACCCAGTCTCAATTCGCATGTAATTCTGCGTAACGGGATTTTTTTATTTATTCTATTCATTGCGTTTACCCTCATTTCGGGATTTAGTCGAGTTTAAGGAGTTGACATCGATGTATCGTCTGGAAAATTGAAAATAAATTGGTATGTTTTAAAACTTATAGGATAATTTAGCTGGTTATACAATTTTTGGCCTATCTAGACGACAGGGTCCTTTTAAAAAACACGTTTTTCCCGAAAAGAATATTTTTTCTTATAAGAATGTAATATAATCTTACTGTATTTATTAATTTGGTCTTAAACGGATTCAGCGCCATTTTTATTTCACCCAGAACTTAAATTTTACCCGCATGTGCGTGCATACCTGCAGTTTTACGTCACGTATTTGTTACATGTTTACCGACCAAAGATTGACAGCTTCCTTAGCTCAGTTAGTAAGTAGTGACCCTGCCTACGAAACTGAAAATTGCGGGTTCGAGCCCCGGCGAGGGTATTTATTTGTATTTGATCATATTGGTCATGGTCGCTTAATAGTCTTAATACTCACAACAGCCTTAATTGGGCTTAGGGTGAGGCTAGGTGTATTTGTGTATGACTAGCTATCTCGTTACATTTTAGTTATTTATTATTTTTGATATAATTTATGTTCAGCAGTGGACGACTTTCGGCTGATAAGAAGATGATGATGATGATATAATTTATTGAAAGTAAGATGCATACATTGACGCATACATTTCCGCCTACTTATATCTTACAATTTGTATGAAACATCAGATTTTTTTCTCCAATTGGATCTCGGTCCCATAGTAAAAGTTAATATGACCTCAGAATTAACTTTTTTTTTTTTTTTTGGTTTTAATATATTTATTTTCAAAACTACAATATATGTACATAGATTAAATCTAACTAATCTACTTAACCTAACCTAGAATTAACTCCAAAGAATGGCCGATGATAAAAAAATCAACCAGTTTGATATATCTGACTCAAACCTTAAAAATACTTCACTTGCAGTTTCTCCCCTCCAAACAGACTACATAGTTTTACGATCAACCCTTCAAAGCACATTGAGCAAACAACAATCAGCCCTAGGAGACACTGAAAGCACATATGGACTTGAAAAATAAAGTTTTCACGCGCAAAGCAAAAATGAACTTTAAAAATGAACGTATGAGGTACATTTTGACAGATGTCAATGAAAAGTAAGTGGCTTGAATAACTGTCTCAGAAAGTGTTATAGATTCTGAATACTTTGTTTCAAATGTTTCGTGAGGTGTTTCGTTTTGTTTGTAAACTGTGACTGTGTTTAAAGTTTGATACAAGTAATCTTTACTATTTTTTAATTTTTTTTTATATATATTTATTTTCAAAACTACAATTTATGTACATAGATTAAATCTAACTAATCTACTTACTTTTTTAAATATAAAATTAATGTATCTAGAATAATCTAGATACTAAACTTACTCTGTGCTCGACTACTTATACATTGACGCGACAGTCTACTGATAAAGGTGTATTTTATATGACTACGTAAGACTTATGAAGACATAGCATGTTTGTGTACTATCGACAAAATTGAATCCTGACCCACAAAAAGAGCTTGTCATAGTAACATTGAAAGGCAAATTGTACGTCAGATGCAGCAATTTTATTTTCAAAGCTACTATGACAAGCTCCTATTGTGGGTCAGGATTCAATTTTGTCGATAGTACCTACAGCTTAAGATAAAAATAATCAATGTGCTTTAATATTTAAGGAGATATGTTGTGATATAGTTGCCATTATTAAAATTAACGAAACAATGAAAAGATAGGATATAAAAAAACTGTATCATAATCTAAATTTCAGTTGTTAATACATTCATACAATTTTTTTTCATATTTCTGCCCCATGCAGCAACGAAGTGATAAGTAATAGAGCGCAAACTACTCTCGCAGGTAACATATTGGGGTGGATGGTGAAAAATCACGTAAGTATCCATCCCCTGTATTAGATCGTTCACCCCACAAATCAGCCCCTGGAGCGATTTGTCCCTGTCTGGCCTCCAGCTCGGAGGTGACATGGCATTGCGAAAATTGCTTAAGACAAGCATGTCTATTTGATTTCATTTTTCATGTGTCAATTAATTCGTGGAGTAGCATGAAATATTTGGGAGTTTTAAGACTATAAATCCTAGATTACAAGACGTTCTGGATAAAATTCTGCACTTTTACGGTCATGATCTACAAAAACAAAATTTACACTAAAACATAATATTAAAAATATCTTCCCAAGAGAAATACCCAAAGTTTTGTCATTGAAATCTTTACCTAATCGGTAAGAAATAAAGTTGACTGCACTTAGTTGGAATAGGGGAGAGTCAAGGAAATAATGATAACCACGAATAGTTCGCTATTATATAAAGTTACACAAGATGTAGAAAAAAATGGACTAAGTACCGCGAGGATTAAATCTTATGGTTGGTTAAAAACACGATACACAACATACATAATCTACCATTACACAAGTACCATCAAATGACAAATTATTCAACGACCATATTTCTAAATCATCACTATACATTATTGTCACCCTAACAAAACACTGACAATTAATCTCAGCGCACTTAAACCAGACACTTCGACATCCGCCATTTCGCGAACAATGAGCCATTTGTATCACGAAGTAGTGTGACCATGCGTCCATCAGTCCCCGGACACGTAGGATAATCATTTTTCATTACGCACGATTCATTAACATGTGGGGGCCGGGCAATTATGTCCGCCGCATCAATCAAGTCACCCCAGCCTTTGATATTTTGTTACGGGTAGGGTGGATAAATGGGTAATTTAGAACGTTGCTTGTAGATATTTTTGTAAGGGTTAGCTGTTTGTGGAGGTTTGTCTGTGATTTTCAATGTTAATTTTAGGAGTGTTTATACAAGAGATGCTACGCTGACGTAGCTAACATGTAATTTAAATAGTAAATTCGTATTAAAGTTGAAGGTTTGCTGTAATATTAGAACATTATTCAGTAATAGACAATGAAGTAGATATAATATTATTTCAAATCATTGAAGCCAAAGTTTATTGACGCTATGAGGGGCGACCGTGCTATAATAATATAAGAAAATATCCGGATCGTTAAAAGAAATATGTTTAAAATAATGTGTAAAGCTCTAAGAGTATAAACAATTCAATGCCATTATTCTCAATAAAATCAGACATGTTTTAGGGACTTTATGATGATACTAATCTAAAAGTGGTTTTGTGATATTTATCTCTTGTCTTTTACGCATTCTTCGCCTATTGGCATATAATATATTATAGTTACTAAAGTGGGGTTTAAAATTGCATGGACAGTTTATGAATTCATTCATTTATACATTGTCCATGCAATTTTGAGCGCCACTGTACCTAGGTAATAATGAATATCTATATAAATAAAGATCTTTTTTTACTTTCTGTAAAGAGCATAACGCAATATTGGGATTTGCCCGCATTTTTATTTATTTTGCACTGTTTTAACAACTAAACAATCTTGACAGCTAAGAGTGATAATTTCAACATTGTACTAAACAGTTGTCAGAATTTGACATCTCACCCACACCCACCACCCAAAACCCAATAAATCTGGGCAGTTGTTAAAACGTCACGAAACAAACCAGCACAATACGCGGTTATTTTCGTTATATCACCCATTATCATTATTTACAGCACCCGCTTCTAATAAATCGCGAAGATAAATGCGTTTGCACATGTCCTCTTATGTAGGATTCATATTTAGCAAACAGAATTAACGCGTATCTAAAGGACAATTTATTCACGCTAGAGTCGCTAGACCGCAGTATGAGCGTTCAACAGTTAATACCACAGAATTAGATTTGGATAGAAGAAACAAGTTCATTCATTTGTATGGCGGCCGAGCGTGTCAGATTTTGTACTGAAGTTGTTACTTGCCATAATCATAGGCAAGTGCCTATGATTTTAAATGTGTCTCAGGCCCTTGAGTATTCATATTTTTTTGTGTTATTGCAATTAATATTACCTACTTAAGGAGGCATTATTAATGTTTTTGTTCACTTCAACTTACCTTTTTTAGGCTCTAGTGCAAGAAGTGGGTCATTTTACCTCAGATCCAAACTTCGGAGGGCCATCTGTACTAAAAAACGTCGTACGAGACACGTGCAAAAAACGAAACTCTAAACTCGTGTCGATTTAAAACACTCCATATTGTTCGTGTTTTAAAACATCGCCACTCGTTTCGAATTTAATTTTTCGCACTTGTGTCGTACCTATTGTACTATTTAATTCTGCTACTTCTTCCTAGACAGAATATGGGTACCTACAGTAACAGGGTATTCCCAATCTTTATAGTCTAACCCCCTTATTCATAAACGTCTGCTAACTTAACAAGCCGCTAATAATTGTTTGTTTCTTTTGCTTTTATAGACACATTGTTAAGACCGAAAGGGATAAACAATCATTAGCGGCTTGTTAAGTTAGCAGACGTTTATGAATAAGGGGGTAACAAGATACGGGCCGATTACGGTCGGTTGGTGTGAATCGTACTTAAATCTTTATTCGTTTTTATTTCGAATTTGATTTGTTTGAATTAACGCGGAGTTTTCGATGCTAATTTTGTGAAAAATGAGGCTGGTAGGGTAAAGCGACCGGTTGGGTTATTGCGTTTTTTAATTGATTGATATTTTTGATGAAAAATCGTCATTACATCAGGATGTCTGTGCTACTTTTGCTGATGTATGGTTTTCAATTAAATGTACAGTAGCATATCCTATACGAAACATTCTTTCAGCAAAATAAATTAAAAAAAAATGCTAGTGATTAACCTTAACAGCGATCATGTAGTAGTAGTAGTAGTAAGCACTTTATTGTACATAAGATAAAATTCGACACAATCATAAAAAAAAATATTACAAGGGCGAGCTTATCCCTATAAGGGATCTCTTCCAGCTAACCTTAGAGTAACTGAGTTGGAGAGTAAAATAATAGGATAGACAAACATACAATGTACAACAAGTATACCCAGGAAGAAAAGAAAAACATGTATATTAATTATATACCATAAATAAACCCTATATAAATAAATATCATTCTAAAAGATAAATACGCATAAGTATAAATAAATATATATAAGTATGTGTATATATAAGTATATATACAGTATTCAACCTAATCAAACTATATTGGACAGCCAAAACTTCTTCAAATTAACCTTGAGTGATGCTACAGACTGGGATTGCCTAAGTGACAGGGGCAGCTCGTTCCACAGCTTCACAGCGTACACCGTGAAAGACTTAGAGTAAATACGGGTCTTATTAGAAGGTATAGCTAACGTAATGTTGGTACTCGAACGCAAACGGTGACCACTTCCTTCAGCTAAATATCTAAATCTCTCAGTAAGGTAAGGGGGGGAAGCTGGGTTGAAAAGTATGTTGAAAAGCAATGACAAGATATGCACATCTCTGCGCCGGCGGATGGGTAGCCAACCGAGTTGGGACCGAAAGGCGGATACGTGGTCATACTTACGTAGACCAAAAATATACCTTATACAAACATTCTGTAACCTCTCAAGTTTGTCGAGCAACTCCTCAGAAAGATCCAAGAAAGCAACGTCACCGTAGTCCAGGAGGGGAAGCAGAAGAGACTGAGCAAGCATCAATTTAGTATGGAAAGGGAGGAAATTCTGCAGTCGCCTTAGAGAGTGAAGGGATCCAAACACTTTTTGACTCACCTCAGCAATGTGGGGGAACCAAGAAAGCGTTTGGTCAATGGTGACACCCAAATTTTTGACAGAAGGGGAGAAAGGAATAGAAGTGCTATCAAAAATAATATCAGGTATCACCACATCCGAGAGCATATTTATGAAATAAGGACTACCAATGACAATTGCTTGCGATTTTTTAGCATTGACCTTTAAGCCATATCTGCATGCCCAACTGCGTATGAATTCTAAGTCAGTGTTAATTTGGCTAATAAGAGCTGCAAGATTATCAATACTAGCCGCCGCGTAGATCTGTAGGTCATGTATTCTTGTCAAGAATTTAAAAAATTGCTGAGCAAGTAACTATAAACATCGTCGTGTTTCTTTTGTTTACACGGGATTGCTTGTCTTTTGTTATTATAATGTTATCGATAGCTCGTTGCTTACTCGCTCACAGTAGATTCAATGCCTTAGGCACTGGTCTACTAAGCTATGAACTATCGGGCTATAAACACGAACACAACATAATTATGCACTCCCGTGTAAATAATAGAGACACGGCGATACTCGCCCGGCGGTGATAGCTGCTAGCTGGGCGAGTATCGCCATGTCTCTTGTACCAGTGCCTCAGTAATCAATTTTAAGGCAATGAAATTGCGAACACTTATTTTAAAGTGCCATTTGGATATTTTATACCCCAATATTAAACTGTAACTTTATGACTCATTTCCTGTTAGATGACAATGCAGAATAGAAGTCACGGGAAAACAAACCATGTATCAATTGCAATTATTTTCAACATGCATTTTGTTTGATATAAGGTGTTTCCGGCACGTGTGCTGTAATAATATTTTTTTATTAAGATAAATTGACTCGGCCGATATGTTCTGCTTTATATCTTAAATTGCACTTTTTCAAGTCACAAGCGGCAGCGATAATGTAATGAATTCTTCTATTCTCTGTTCTATTTGATTTATTTAAAAGACTTTTTAAGGATTATACATATTGGATGTCATATACCAAAGACAAAACGACCAAGATTACCAACGTCCGAGCCGAGGTGGGAATTTGGGATTTATAATTTATATAGTACTCAGTAATGTGACTACTGGGGAAAAAATAAAAACACGAATCAAAATAATTTTAGTTAGGTAGTTAATAATTTGATTTAAGTTTTCACAATTACTTCGACTATTGAGGATTTTATTTGAATAGGTACTTACATATACGCTTATCCTGTTAGTAGGTAATCATGGGTCTGTGATGTGTTCAATACGCTTAATTTTGTTTATCACAATATATAGGTACAATTAGATAAATAAAAATTACGCGTTGAATTTTTTTTTTAATGAAATATAATGAAATGTAGTTTATTCACAAACACATTTAAAATGTATTTTAATTGTAGCTTTACGACTGCTTTACAATAAATCCAATCTTCTTTAGAATTTTAATACTACCGAAATTAGATTCAAAATAATGGTTTATCACCAAAATTGACATAATAATCGTAATATAAAATAATGTCCATAAATATGTGCAAAGGACATTTTATTTGCGAGTATTTAACTTTACCGTAAATTCCATCAAAAATTGCTAAACAAGTGACGACGTGTCTCATTTACAATTTTACATTATATAAGTTTAGTTCATTAAATACATATCCACTCACATGCTTTGATTTTTGATATAGACTCTATGTCTATGTATGTAAAATAAGAGTGATAACATGTAACAAAAGCTAAATGAAGCAAGTGAGTGGATATGCAACTTTGGAACGCAAACAAAATATAAAAGTATCTCTTACTATTGGAAATTTTTAACCATCATACATTTCAGAGCTAGGAGTAGATCTCGGTGGAGCAAAGTTCCACGTTTGTCATTCTTAGTTCTCCTTCAACGCTTGGTGTGACATAACGTTTATTTTTTTGATGTACCTATTTGGTAGTAATATATATTTTTTTATTACAACATTCTGTATTTTGAATTTAAACTAAAATTTTAGTACTAAATTTTTTACTAAATATAAACTTTTTAAAAAATATAAACTTTTCAAAATACGTAATGTTTTTCCGCTCGTTCCATACACCACACCCGAAGGGGGATACTACGAACCATGCGTAAAAATATCGCAGGGTGTCGGTCGTTAGTGCGGCAGTTTGTCATCCAGCCAACTTTATAGCGCTGGCCGTTTGTCTATCGCTGCGATGCAAATAAATACGGATGTCGAACGCCTCGTGAAATATCGCTCTAATCTGTTTTTATGGCGTGATATTAAAGTTTCATAATTGATGGCATGTTGAATTGAGATATTGAATCCATCGTATCTTTTTCAGCCACGGTAATGACTAGCCCCCTTGTTCATAAAACTCCTAACTTAACAAGCTAAGTATTGTTTGGCCCTTTCGCCCTATGAACATTATTGATAAGACCGAAAGGGACAAACAATACTTAACGGCTTGCTAAGTTAGGAGACGTTTATGAATAAAGGGGTAGAACTCCACGGTAAGGACAAGAAAAAGCTTTTTTTAGTACAGACAGATGGTGCCTTTTTTAGGCTCTAGTGCGAGAAGTGGGTCATGTTACGTCAGGTACAAAACTTTGGAGGGCCATCTGTACTAAAAAACGTCGTACGAGACAAGAGTACATTAGGTACGACACAAGTGCGAAAATCAATTCCCTATCTGTCGTATCGTTTCGAATTTCATGTTTTTCGCACTTGTGTCGTAATGTACTATTATGCCAAAGTTTAAAAGATATTTTCTTCTTTCTGGTCTTTTTACTAACATAATACAATTATAATTTAATTATTTATCGATGATAAATAAAAAATCTTCTCAGTGCAAGCAACTAAACTGTCATTACCATGACGCTTTAAGATTGAAGGGTCTATATCTTCACAGGTAAGCGTCACAGAAAGGGACCATTTCGTTTTCTATAAATTCTTCCATCCTAAATATTCGATTAAGTTAAGAAAAATCAACAAATTAGAAAAAAAATACCGTGCACCTTTATTTTACACTAAATCGAATATTCATCCTGTTTTAATGATCTGCATCCACAATCAGCAATAAAATGGCAATAAATACAATAATACGCCCATCTGCCCTTCTGACTCTGTCGGTTCATAAAATTGAATTATTAAGTGTTTGACCTATTGTTAAAATATTCTAGGCATACCTTTTTCAGACGAGTCCCTAGTTACTATAATAAACATCTGTTTGAAATTGACCCTTTCAATTGATCATTGCATAGTTTAAAAACGCTTGTTAAGCGTAAGATTATGTAATACTATGTGCCTACTTAAACTAATAGCAGTTATTGTTGTACCTATCTTAGGTTAGTATGTAGGTGCAGGAGTGGCCATATCTTGGTCAGACATCGTGGGTATTCGAGCGTTGAGCGTAAGTGAAACACTAAGTATTCACGTTTGAGTTTAATTAACGAGTTACAAATCAATTTCACAGTTAAAATACAATTGAACCAGCACTAATCCACTAATTGTACTTTTACATTCGATTTACAAGACAACTTAATGAAATCGTAACATATTACAGATATATTAGCGATTCGTCGAGGACTTGGTGCGCCTGCGACCGTTATTCTGTCCAATCGTTTGATTATGACTCAATAACGAACGCCTCGCTACCAACGATACGACGCTTCGCTAGAGTGAACCAACTACACCAGTCTAGTAAGTTCACTCTGATTCAAATAGATGGCGCTGTTAATATGCGCAGCCAACTTACTTAGCTATCAGTGATACAATATTTAACACAAGGGAATCAACTACAAAATCAAAGAAGTTCAATCACATATCAGTAGATGGCGCTACTGCTAGGCGCCGTCACGGCCAGACTGACTGTCGACCGTCCTCGGGCGCGTTTCATTTAACAGTCCTGTAACAAACCAACGACTGACCCATCTATCCGCTCGTCCAGCCTGACAAACTTGTAAGAAAAGCAAACATGCCGATCACTTGAATATTATACTTCTCTAGTTGATTTGGACCGGACGAGTGTGTCCTTTCGATTAGCGATAACTTAATGAAAAGCATGGCTAAACCAGACGACACTGTCCCTTCGACCAATTCACACACAAACACCATGCTTTACATAGAGACGTGCATCCCTCCAACCAAAGACCCTTTGGCCCGGATGACACTCTCTAACAGCCATCTTACAAGTTTGGACCGGACGAGTGTATCCACCAGACTCTGGCATAGATACCACTGTCCTTTCGACCAACTTTACTCCAACAACATATCGTAAAATATAAATGGTGACAACATAATACCTAAAGCTACTGACTGCCTTGTTCGGTATGAACTTCAACTTCACACTGTACTTCTATTGTCTCGGGGTCAGAATATACACTATCAGTATCTGAACCTACGGAAAGTGTATCAGAGCGGCTTACAGAAATAGTGTCAGAACTCGCAGTTAAGGTGTCAGAACTATTTCTAGATAATCTATCATTTTGGTCTACCTGCAAACTATTATCGGCATCTATTTCCGCCGTCACGGTCTCCTCGTCATTCAACAAACTAGTTGAAACTTCAAGTAAACCTTCGTGACCTGATGGTACTGCGCGTAAGTTTTCATGAGCGTATTTGAAGGTGCGATTAGAATTATTTAAGCTTTTGAGCTCGTATCGGTCATTATTAAGTACAGCCGTTATTAAATAAGGTCCTTTGAACTTTCTGTCCAGTTTTGTATGGTTGCGTTCGCTGCTTTTTATAAACACGTAGTCCCCTTTAGAAAACGGTTTGATGACAGCACGACCCCGATTAAAACGTTCGATTTCTGATGCAGCAGCCCTATTAATATTATTTAAGGCATCCTCTCTAATGACATCAAGGTCTAACCGAGTTTGAGAATTTGCTGGATCTGAGTTTATGCTAGAAATACCTAGTGATTGAGCCTGAATCCCAAACATAAGTTCTGTGGGGGTATATTTAGTAACAGCAGACCTGGTACTGTTCATTGCGAGCTGAACATTGCCCAATTCGTCACGCCAGGTTTTATTTGCATCGTTTTCTATAATTGTCAGTAAGCTCTTTAGGGTACGCATTACTCGCTCGACCTGGCCATTAGCCCTACTGGATCCTGTAGCAATAAAATGAAGTTCAATTTTATTCTTAGCGCAATAATTTTTAAATTCAGAGCTAATGTAACAACTACCTTGATCTGATATGAGGCGTTTAGGGGCTCCAAAAAGGGAAACAGCCTTGTCAAGCGCCTTTACAGCACTGTTTGCATCCAGGGATGTAGTATGCTCGAGTAACACATACTTTGTGAACGCGTCTATCATTACCGAACAGTATTCCTTCCGGTCACTTTTCCCGCTCAACTTCCCAGAGAAGTCCATATGTACAGTATGCCATGGCACCGGAGCTTTTGGTATCGGGTGGAGTTGAACAGGTTGAGCACCGGAAATACCTTTTGATGATTTGCAAACTATACACGAGTCAATAAATTTGCGCACACACTTTGACATTTGAGGGAACCAATACTGCTCATATAATTTGTCTAGAGTCTTATCTTTTCCTAAATGCTGTATCTCATTGTGAATATGATTGATCAACGTCCAAATCAGGGAACGTGGAACTACTGGCAACCATGAAACTATTTTATTTCGAACTACTTTCCTATACAGTATTCCGTCCCGAACATCATAAGTATTTGCTACAGTTTCGGGCAGCTGGTCGTTGTGGAATTTGGTGATCAAGTCCTGAACTTCACTATCGCGTTTTTGCTCAACAGATAACCAGCCCTGATGGAGTTCAACAAACTGAACCTTTTTAGTATCCGCCTTAGAACACTTTGGAATATCTATTTCTGGTGTCAAATTCCGTGAGAAGAAGTCCGCGTGCTCCATTCCACGGCCCTCTCGGTAAATTATGTCAAAGTCGTACGCCTGTAAATAAGCCCACCAGCGGTGCACACGCGGCGTAAGATCTACCTTAGACTTTGACGCTTTAAGGGAATTGCAGTCAGTATATACTTGAAACCGGCGACCGTACAGGTAATGGCGGAAGTGTTCTACTGCGCGTACAACTGCGAGGGTCTCTAGCTCATATGAATGATAACGCGATTCGACCTCAGACGTTCGCCTGCTAAAATACTCTACGACATGAGGCAAATTATCTTTCTTTTGTATGAGGATCGCACCATATCCATCAGAGCTCGCGTCAGTGTGGAGCTCCACCGGCATGTCAGGGTTGAAAATTGTCAAAACTGGCTCTGATGTCAAAATGCTAACAATAGAATTACGAATACTTTCATGCTGGGCTGTCCACTGAATGGGTCCTTTTAATTTTGTCAAGGGGTATAGTGGCCCAACCAAATGACAAAAGTTGGGAATGAATTTCCGGAAGTAAGAGGCGAGACCCAGAAACTGTCTCACTTGTGTAGCTGTTTTGGGTTGGGGGGCGTCAATCAGAGCTTGGATTTTTCGGGCGTTTGGTCTCACTTCACCTGACTGAATGGAATATCCTAGATAATTAACACTTTGTTTCATAAACTGACATTTTTTTAAGTTAAAGGAAAACCCAGCTTGTGAGAGTGCTCCTAAAACGTCATCAAGGTGCTGTAAGCCCTCAGCAACCGAACTCGAGTGGCACAGAATATCGTCCATGTATATTAGCGGTCTATCTTTCAAATGATGCAAAGCTTTAGTAATACACCTTTGAAACACCGATGGCGCATTACGCAAACCAAAAGGCATGGCAAGGTATTCATATTGGCCTTCAGGTGTCACAAAGGCCGTCTTTTCAATAGATTCAGGGTGAATTGGGATTTGGTGGAACCCAGAAGCCATGTCCAGTGATGAAAAATACTTGGAACCTGAGAGCTGGTCGATTTGCTCATCGATACGAGGCAACGGGTAGTGTTCAGGACGTGTGTTGGCGTTGAGTCCGCGATAGTCTACACATAACCTGTCTGAATCGTCTTTTTTTTTCACTAGGAGTATCGGACTGGCAAATGGCGATGAACTTTCTCTGATTACCCCAGATTCTAAAAGCTGCTCCACTTTTTCCCTAACTATTTGTTTTTCAATCGGCGCAAGTCTATAAGGACAACGTTTTATAATCTTACTCTCATCTATCAAATCTATTTTCAACTCTCCCGTTTTGACACGACTGGTTGGTACCCCGTCAGTAAAATGTTCAGCATATTTATTTAAAAGTTCTAAAAGGGCTTCTTTATCTTCCCCCTGCAAATCAGTTTCGACATCTGTAATTGACCGTTTGGATGATATATCGCAAAGATTTACATTTTTCTTGTAGTTTAATAAAAGCGTTTCATCATCTACATAAACGCACACTTTTTTTTCAAAAATATCCCTGCCAATTATAACCGGCGTCGATATGACGTTATCGGACACAATGTGAAAAAGCAGCGTTTCGGTAACTTTATCAATTGACACCTTACTAAGGACCTGAGACGTGCACGCTATGTTATCCTTTCCTATACCGCTAAGATACACAAGATCATTACTCACAGTACCTGGAAAAAGTTTACTTTGACTCTCCCTTAAAAGGCAGCAAGAAGACCCGCTATCAAATAAAAAGGATACACGCTCACAGGAAGACGTATTCAGGATACCTCGAGAGGACTGATGTTCACACAGGTTGACTTCTTTGACCGTTGCCGCTCTGCTTCTGTTTGGACACGCAGGAGCCAAGTGTCCAGGTTTGCCGCAAGAGTAACAGGATACAGCTGTTGGTTTGTCCAGTGGGCGCGTTGATCTTGATTCCTGTGACGTAGATGATTCAGTCGTAGAGTCTTCTTGTCGTCGTTTCCTGCATTCAGCTTGTCTGTGCCCTGCTATACCGCAATAGTGACATTTCCCAATAAATTTATCATTTGTAGTGCGTGAGCGTTTTAATTCCGGTTCCTGCTTGTCAGTTCCTTCATATCGTCGTTTTAGAGATATTCCTCCAAGTACTCTAAAAAGTTGAGCTCTAGTTGTGATCGTAGTAGCATTTAATTCTCGGCGTATGAGATTATCTTTGTGACATAACACTGATATTACGAAGCCAGTCATTATTTCTTCAAGCATTTCTAATTTCGGAATGCGTTCAATCAGATTCCACAAACGCATAGCCGCTTCAGGTGCCGTTTCTTTAGCACTGATCTCAAAACGCAATATGTCATCAAAATGATCTTGATACAATTTAGGTTTAGAAAACCTAGCAATTAATGCTTGCTTAACAATATCCCATGTCAACTCTTTGAGATTCAACCGTGTCAGACATGTGGCTGCACGCCCTTTTAAAGCGCTTGAAAGAGCGACCAGCAAATCAACACCTTCAAGCTGTTTAGTTTTTATAATTAGCTCGGATACATTACACCAACCATCTATATCGGCTTCCAAATCATCAGGATTAAATTCCAAGAGCTTGGGTGATCTACTTGTATTACTTACGGTTTGTGGCTGTGCTAGTACCCGTGAAAACAGTGCTTCCATATGATTCAACACTTTCAAGACAGGGGTTCCATCAGTTTGCTCATTTTCTCGCTCTTTATCGCCAACTTCTGATGTAGGTGCAGGAGTGGCCATATCTTGGTCAGACATCGTGGGTATTCGAGCGTTGAGCGTAAGTGAAACACTAAGTATTCACGTTTGAGTTTAATTAACGAGTTACAAATCAATTTCACAGTTAAAATACAATTGAACCAGCACTAATCCACTAATTGTACTTTTACATTCGATTTACAAGACAACTTAATGAAATCGTAACATATTACAGATATATTAGCGATTCGTCGAGGACTTGGTGCGCCTGCGACCGTTATTCTGTCCAATCGTTTGATTATGACTCAATAACGAACGCCTCGCTACCAACGATACGACGCTTCGCTAGAGTGAACCAACTACACCAGTCTAGTAAGTTCACTCTGATTCAAATAGATGGCGCTGTTAATATGCGCAGCCAACTTACTTAGCTATCAGTGATACAATATTTAACACAAGGGAATCAACTACAAAATCAAAGAAGTTCAATCACATATCAGTAGATGGCGCTACTGCTAGGCGCCGTCAAGTATATATACCTACATTGTTTACACATATTGTTTACCATGTAGTTTTAAGTGTGATTAATATTGAGTACATTAAGGAACCGCCAGGTCTGTTTATGCCTATTTATCTTGTACTTGTGTACTTCTTGTAACTTTAATAATGTGACTGTTCTGGTTCTCGATAAAATAATGAGTCGGCCATTTTGTGGGTGCAATGTTTCTTTTGAAAGGTTGAATTCACATAATGTTGATTGTATAAACTATCAGCCGGCTCATTTATCGTCCTAAGGTCCCTGGTATTTTTTTATATGTATTCCGAAATGTAATTTAAATGTTTAGAAAGAAAAAGTTCTATATTTAAAAACTTAACAAATATCATTGGGTTTCAGAAGGACAGCACATACGGACTAACTAAACTAAGAAAAATATAGCTTTTTAAAACTTAAAAGTATATTATCTGCGAACGTGTTTCACGATATGTGTCAAAGTCGTCAAATGCTATATATGGAAAGTCAACCATATTTTGTAACTTTTTTTTAGATGGGGTAACTGACGATTGGGATACAAAATGTCATACACAGAAATTAAAATACCTGAATAAGCATATAGTTATTAATAAAGTTATTCAGTACTTTATCGATAATAATACAACCCATCTGCGTCAGTGACTCGCTGGTTCATAAAATTGAAATATGATTATGACCATCAATTATTTTTATGGGTGTCCGCCATTTTGCTTGTGATGTCTCTTTCAACCGAATTAATGGTACTCTTATTTATTATATTTATGAGTTTAATAAAGTTTCAATGATTTGGCGGCCTCCGTAGCCTAGTTGGTAATGAGTTTTTCTTAATAATAATTTATAAAGGAAGAGATTTCTTCTCGGGTCAGGTAAGATAAGAACCGGCATAGATTATTAATTCATTTGTTTTTAACCTTATTTTGAAAATAGTTGTATTTTCAAAATACAATTTTTAAACAATAAAAAATCAATTTAACCTAATTTACCGTGAAACTAGCCAACTTTGCCTCCAGGGGAAACATTGGCCAAAACTAGAATTTCAAATAAATTGGTTATTATAGAAAAATGAAGTGTGTGAAGTCCACTATTTTTGGTAAGTATTAAAAAGATTATGTGAGAAGCAACACTAGGTATGACTTTTGCGTCTATCTTCATCCAGTTGTTTGCTGGAGCTTCTTGAGTGAGGTGGGTCATTTTGCGGGCAAAATCTTGGCAAAATATCGACACAAATTTCTCAAAATAGGGTGGTTTTAAATGAAAAAAACCCATGACCTGTAATAAAATAAGAACAGTAGATTACACTGATAGTAGTTTTATTGGAAAAAGCGAATCAGAAAATAAGTTATGGCTTTGGGCAATTTTATCCAGTACTTTAGCAATTGATGATGATGAATTTTCTAATGTTTTTGTCTCACAAAACACGTTCACAAAGCCAATGACTCGGCAAACAGCTCTGATAAGAATTGACAACGAAATCTGCGCAATTTGAAATTGAATCACATCACTTATTTGCCGACGGGGTACGTCCGTCTCTTTTACACCCCCGCCACAGATTTCATGCAACTAGAGATATGTCACGGATGACGAAGAATCATGGGCATACCCCGTTATCAATGTTGCAGATTCATTGAAACTGAGTCATAGGGTTGTCACAAAAGGTTAAATTTTTTGAGGTGATATTTTCATTTTTCTTAATTGTGATGTTTGGCTATTGCATGGGCAGCTGATTTCCCTATTTGTCCATTCATTTTCACATTCTATTGTATATTTTCTAAACACTTTAACGACTTCATCCCAACAATCGTCATAATTGTATATGTCAACATATTTTAATAAGAATCGAAGACATCTCACTTTAAAATTTAGGTTGCATTGGCACAAATGTATCTTATTTTTATCTGTAACAGAAAAACCCGAACATTTTATTTCAAATAAACTATTATCAAAAATGCTTAACTAAGTACTTATTCGAAAAATTAATACTGTTAAGTATGTAGGTACATTTTTTCAACTTATTGATACAAGTTACAAAATTCAAAAACCATCGCATTTAGGTTACTTCTAATTTCGCCATCAGCTCCAGATTAAAACGAGAAAATTCTGCGTGATCAATGAGGAAATTCATGATTTTAACTATTGAGATGACGAATTACATTATGTCATAAATCAATTTTAACAAATAAATGACGCTATCACATATTATAGACTAAAAAAGGAATATAACCTTTTTAGGGTTCCGTAGCCAAAATGGCAAAAACGGAACCCTTATAGATTCGTCATGTCCGTCTGTCCGTCTGTCCGTCTGTCACAGCTGATTTACTCGGAAACTATAAATGCTACAGTAACGAAATTTGGTAAGGATATGTGTTGTATAAACCGCTACAGGATTATGATACTAAATTGTAAAAAAAAACATTGGGGTGGGGGCCCTCCATACATGTAACTGAGGGATAGAAATTTTTTTTTAGTTGTATATAAGCGTGTGGGGTATTAATAGAAAGGTCTTTGAAAATGATATGAAGGTTTATAAATCTTATTAAAATTTAAGCAAATCGTTTTCGAGATATCAGCTCTCTAAGTCTGAAAAATGTGTCCCCCCCTCTATTTTTTAAACTACGTGATATAAAATTCTAGAAAAAATATATGTTATGCACATTAATAAACTCTATCAACGATTTTTGGTTTGATTAAATTATCTCTTTTAGTTTTTGAGGTAGGTTGATTTAACTGTATTTTTTTAATAATAAATTGATAATGGTACGGAACCCTTCGCGCGCGAGTCCGACTCGCACTTGGCCAGTTTTTTTTTTATTACGGGGTGAAAAGAGGTTTTATTTTGTTAACAACTTCAAATACCATGTCATATTATATATACACGTAGGTGTCGTAGGTATACTAAAATTAACATGTAAAGTGCCAACCCTAGCGTTTTCAATGAATCTGCAACACTGATAACGGGGTATGATCATGGGTATAGTAATTCAGATAACTTCTGACCGTGCTCTTTGTTTATTATTAGAAAACCGCAAGGTACTGTAATTGCATTTAAAAAAAATACCGTTTATTCAAATTACGGCTCTATCACCAAGCAATAAATAAATATCTGAGGACATCTTACACAAATCGACCTAGTGCCACGGTAAGGTCAATGAAGGCTTGTGATGTGGGTACCAGGCGACGATATATATAATAGACAGATAGATACATATAGATACTTAAAATAGACAGCCATGACCAAGGAACAAATATTTGTGGTAAATAAATACACAAATATTGCCCTCGCCGGGATTCGAACCCGGAACCTCCAGCTTCGTAGGCAGGGTCACTACCAACTAGGCTATGAGGCATTTGCCTCCTAGTGCGTTCATTTGCAGCATATTCAATCAAGAAGCCTACGTCCAACAGTGGGCTGAGAGAGGTTAATGATTTCTTACAATAAATAAAAAAAAAAAAATTAATGATATAATGACTGGCAGTAAAAACAGCATCAAAAACAAATTAAAATTTTCCATGATCGATCAACAAAACGTGCCTATTTTTGGTTATTGGACAAAGTATACCATATACTCATAGTTTGTATGAATTGTTGAACTTTCGTAACACAATGGTGGCGATCGTGATTTTTGTTATGAACCATAAAAATTGTACATAGTTGAGCCCTCAATCATAACTTATGATAGAGGGCTCAACTATGTACAATTTTTTTTTGCATAGGACTCTGTTATCCGCAGAACAGTGACAGACAATAGTGACATATCTCATGCAAATAGATACGATCTTTACCCAGTAACGTAATTAGGAGGACTCTTAACGTGTTGATTATGTTTGACGGGGTAATTCCGTACTCGGATGTAAATGAATACGGAATGAATCCATTATGCCGCAAACAAGCCGCGGGGGGCGATAATTTAAGGAGACGGGGGATTTTTGAGGAGTTGATAAAACGAAATCAGTTTGCAAACATTCTGAAAGTTTATTTATGAGGAAATATTGTTAAAATAAGATTTTTTAGTTCATTTAAATAGTATGTAAACAAAGTCTAAATCTATTGAAAACCCAAGTCGAGTCTTGATCACACTTAATCCTCAAAAGCTTGTAACTTGCCATAGAAACAAATCGTGATCTAATGAAAGGTGTTAAATAAATAAATAAATTTCGTAGGACATCTCACACAAATGACATAACTTATTCACTATGAGTTCTCAGTTTCCAGGTAGTCTTGAAGGCAGATTAGGTATCACAAAGGACCCCGGGCCTAAAGTATGGAACATGTGGATAAAGTTAAATGTTCTGTGATTGGGTATCTTACCCAGTCCCACGGTAAGCTAAAGGCTGGCCTAGCAAGCACTTCAATCGCTTTTCAGTCATAGAACGTACGTGGATAGTTTTCAGTAAGTCACAGTTTCAATTCGAATTTACAACGAAACTTTTCTATCATCATCATAATAACTGTTCCACGGTGAGTTACTAGTCATATTAGTACAAACAAGGTGCTGGATTTTTTCTAGCTGACTAAGCTATTGTTTGCCGTGTGGTGACGGCAGTAAGAATACATTTGTCACCACCCCAACTCCTCCTGCGGGTGTCGTAAGAGTCGGCTAAGGGATTGAAGTGTCACTGACCATTCTACAAGATTGATGATGGGCAGCAACGTCATCATACTGGACACATTACTGCGATCGTCAATCCGCTTGCCCAGCGTGGCGATTATGGGCATTTACCTCCTAATGCGTCTATACGCATAGTTAATAGGAGTGGCCTATGTCCAGCAGTGGACTAACATAGGCTGATGATGATGAGAAGCAATTGTTTCTAGGTGACGTGACAGATTGACTACAAAAAAAGGTTCGACCCTAATAACAATCAGACAATTAGCCAAAAATAATAATAAAGCGCTAACCACTCTATATAACGAGTCGTCTGTAATAACCGCGTTACCATATTTCCTCCGGCGTCGCCCGGGTTATTTATTGGCTTAAAATTGTAGTCATCGCATACATTATGTATGACGGCCGTAATTACCCCAAGCTCCCCTTCTTGCGCTGTCCGCACTGGGCGACTGAATTTAATTATGAAATAAAACTATGACACGGATAAACTCGTGTATATTGGGGCGCACGCAGACCACGAACCCTGTAGTGTTCGAAACGTCGGGATGAAGTTAAATTTAATTAATATACGCGAGTTTATCCGTTTTCATAGTTTTATTTCGTGTGTAACACTCGCGGTACCCGAAAAAAAAAAATATTTTTAAGTATCATACATATCAAAATAATTATTTTATACAGTATACAGTATCATACAGTCAAAGGCAAAATAAGATATATAAAAATGCTCAAAAATATGTCCCCGTGCACTTTAATTCTGTGTAATTTTCTAATAGGAAAAAATTAAATCGTGTGTTCCATTCTGGGGTTTAAAAAAAGAACTGGTGGTTCATGATGATGCCATTTTTACCATTTAGAGTGCTACCTGTACACTTTCGCACTAGTTAGCGTACTTGTCATAATGTGACGCCAAAATAGACAGTAAGGATTTAAAAATCGTAGGTAACTCTCTAAGTTGATACAAAATGATATGCATTACGTCTTTATTTTCAAAACTGTATTATTTATATACATAACTCAAATCTAACTGGCCCCACCTATATTTAAGATTGGCCCTTGTCACCCATTGTGGCATTATACCGAGGATGCTGGCGGCATTTCCTCGCTGTATCGCAATACGAGTTGTGTTGTGCGAGGAAGTCGCCAGCTCTTCGGTCCATAGTTATTGATATAGATTTAAAATTTCAGAATACTTTCACAGAATAAAATTAAACTTAATTTATTATGCGATTGATACCCGTTTGTCGCTAAATATGCGTTATTTGTGTAATACACAGATGTCATATATACCATAGATCAAGCAAACGTATCTACTTAGCGTGTCAAATGAACTCAGTAAAATCTACTGAGTTGTCCGTCTTTAATCGCAGCTTGCAGCTTTCGGGCGTCAAATTTTGTAAGTTGAAGTGAACAAAAACATTAATAATGCCTCCTTAAGTAATATTATTTGCAACAACACAAAAAATATGAATACTCAAGGGCCTGTGACATATTTAAAATCATAGGCAAGTAACAACTTCAGTATAAAATCTGACACGCTCGGCCGCCATACAAATGAATGAACTTGTTTCTCCTATCCAAATCTAATTCTGTGGTGTAATATATTGTTTCAAAAGTATCGCAATATGAACACGGCAACTCGATGACACTTCAGTTCGCTGACGACTTGTGATTAATTCATATCGGGGTGTCCATCAATGTTCGCCCTTCAAGTTTTGTTGGCTGCTAGTTTACAATACAAGTCTTTTTGTTGTTTTTTCCAGAAAACGTCTGGATTTTAATTGGTATTTGAAAAGCCATAAAAAATGGTTAAAAGTATTGTGAGCTTAAGCTAATGGTGTGGATTTAGGTTTACTAATGTTTGGCAAATAATTTTTCCCAAAGTATCACATCGCAAACTATTTTTCCCAAATTTTCATTTGGCAAAAATTCAATTGTCAAAACTACCTATCGCAATTTTACAGTTAGCAAGCCTTTTTGTTGGCAAGCGATTGTTTAGCAAAGAATTACTTGGTCGTTTTTATTTTCCCAAAATATTTTTTGGCAAATGCATCGTTTGGCGTAACATACTAATCCCAAAATATTGTATGGCATACGATTTATACCGCATATACAATATTACATCGCAACCAATTTTTCGGGTACAGTTTGAGGCGAATTTTATGTTTTTTTTTAATAAAAGCTCACACGGGGTTTTATATTATGTTGATAAACAATTAAAAGTCGGGTTCTAAACAGTAATTTAGATGAAACTGATGAGGGAACGCAATGCCGAGGGAATAACAAAACAGTCGGTTCTGGCACTCGCCGGCCGCTGCCGCGGCACGCTCGCTTCGCTCGCTCGGCTCGTGCGCTGTATGGTCGCAGTTTCACCTAACACTCCTCCTCGCTTCGCTCGTCGTCGTACCTAACGGTGGCTATGGGATAGTTTTTTATGAAAATTAAAATAAAAATATAGTTTTTTTATCCGTGGCTATCTGTGCCTTCTTAGTACCTACCAATAAAAAATATGAATAGTGATCATTATGGTGGATTTTATTTTCTCACTTCATTCATTATGATACCAATTATTCATGAAATACGTTTTTTGTTCCAGGCAAGTTCAAGCCAAGGGTTGTGCAAAAAAGTACGAAATTCCTGTATAGACCTACGAACTTAAAAATAATATTATCATTTGCCAGGCTTTTGCTATAAGAAGAACTTGCGAAGTATCAAATTTGGGAATTTTTTTTTTGGATTTTAACTTATGACAAAATAAAACATTTGCTTAATAAGCATTTGCTTAATAAAATCTTGACGAAGTGAAACTTTGCAAAATAAAAATTTGCCAAATGAATAAAATGAGAAATGTAACTTTGCTAAAGATTTGTTTGGGAAATGAGACTATTGCGATAAGTTATTTGGGAAGTCATATTTGGGAAACATAATTTGCCAAATGGCAGTACACCGTGGATTTAAGGGCGAGTCACACCAGATGCATGTATAAGTGCGTGTGCGTGGCATGCACATTGTAGCATCGGAAATGTCATAGTAGACGACACACCGCTTGCACGTCACGTGGAAGGCGCCGGTGTGTCTTCAGCCTTTATTGTAAGATAGGTCTACGTAAAATAACCATTAATATTTTATGTATAGTGTCTAAAAACTCACCAACTTCTAACTGTTTTAGTAAATTCATATCCCTATAGCCCTACCATGAGATGCCGCTACGTTATTTCACGCACGTTTACGTTCTATTCATCCCGCTCGTACTTGCTTATTGGCGCAATCGAGACGGATAGAAAATAAACGCGCGACATAACGCCACGTAATCTCATGGTACGGATACTGAAGAAACATTCAACAAATTAAAAATTGAAGGGGTCGCCAACATTTTCCCAAAAACTTCAAAACAGTTATTAAATCCCGGGCCAACTAAACCGATCCCAACAAGACAGGGCCCCGATTACGGTACCTATTAACCTGTCGTTGCTCGCCATTTAATTCAATTAACACTATCCTCTGTCTCACTCTGGTGAGGGTTAATCGGTTGTTGCGTCTCGCTTTCGCATTGTAATCTGCCTTGCGGTGACCCGTGGTTACTGGGCGTAGAGGTGAACAGAGAAGCCACTTTTTTTAACGATGGGTTTTATATTTACTGTATTATGTTTATATTTATTTAAACTTTCACGATTATCACTCATATGTTAAAGACAAACGGGTCTCAATCGCGTAAACTTACGTTTAATTATATCCTGACGTTTTGGGCATGACAGTACACCCGTGATCGCAGGCAGACTGGCGAGAGAATGTATCAACACCTTCGAGCTGCGCGGGTTTTTCGAACTACCCGCACTTGATCTTGATTATTCACTTCTAGGCTAGCGTTGTCACTAGGCCTACACACAACACTCACAATATCCAATGGCCTTAAAATGGATGTTTCACCACGCTTACATTTTAGTTTGTGCGCATTTTCACTTTTAGGATCACCTAATTAGCGTCACATTAAAAAACATTAGTTGCCGTTAGGTTTGTAACGACAATTAAGTCCGAACTCATTAGGGATTTCAGCTTTTTTGATGTTTTTATATTACAATATCGCTTATAGTTTATAAAATTAACACGAGATCCGAGTTTTTATTGAAATTTAGTGCTTATTGTTGTTACAAGGATGTCCTTAAAAGTAAAAAAGCTGTGCAATCAAATTACGTATTTTACAAAAAAATACGTTTTGTTTATTGGTGAACTATGAAAAACACTAGGTATTATTCATAGGTGTTAACGCCTGGTAGCACTGACACCGGCATTGACCATCCACCGTCGGTAGCGAATCAGATGGCTCCATGACCGCGACTAGCCTAGGTTGCCCGTAAACTCGAACACACGCAGATGTTAGTAGAAAAAAAAAACCTAAAAACTTGCATTATTTCATAAACACGCACTAATAGAGCAGCAATCTTGACTTTAATCACCAACTTAAAACCTTAAATCTTGAGCTCACATACCTACATTTTGTTAAAATTATTGATTTTTATAAGCACCTATTAACGTAAAAGTATATCTATTAACCAATAGGTAATGTAAATTGTAGACCTAACTATGTGTATAAACGCATAAGGAAGTAAATGCCCATAAGTATAATGACGCTGCTGCCGACCATCAATCTTTTAGTGAAGAATGGTCAGTGACACTTCACTTAAGTCGACTCTTACGACACCCACGAAAACAGCGGTGATGACAAAATGTATTCGTACCTACTGCCGTGACTGTACGGTCATTTGACGATTTCGGAAATACGAGCGGTTTTTCTTCATAGTGGACTATCTTAAGCTTAGTAGTCCGCGTGCGGTCTATGCGGTTTCCATTGTTCAGGACCGCGGGATAAACTTGTCGGTTTAGTACATTTGTCGCGTCCTTGTTTAACTTTGTCGCAGATTTAACGTTATTTATCGTCAAGAGCTTGCTTGGTGTTAATTGTTGACATGCTGCAAATGGGAACTAATTGGGTCTGGCTTATTGTGAACCACAGTCGACATGTGTGGCCTCTCTCTTACACTTGTAGATTTTTACGTAAGTGTTACAGGGAAGCAACACGTCGTTCGTTATTTGCGATAGGCCACCTGATACTTACTTTACCTCGACAAGTTCGTTTCTGATTGTGACACCTTCTCGTTTTACCTATACCATTAAATTTGTCGGTTGAACCCCAAAAAATGTAAACAGACCTAAAATTTACATTGTCCATAATCACTTTTAGATAGAAGATTGTGTAATCTTGGTTTTATTACCTACTTAACTTTAAACACGAGTTCACATTCATTTTTTAGTTATACTTATTGATATTTAATAGTACTAATACTGACGTAAAAACATATCTGCAAAAGTGTTTCACAATATTGTGTCAAAGACGTCAAATGCTATTGACGTAGACCCATATTTGTTTACATTTTTTTGGAAATACTGACGAATGGTATGCCATTATGTATGGAGAATGTTACGTTACGGGATTACACCTGTAAATTTTTACGTGAGTTGTAGGGACGGAACTATAACATTGAGCGCCGGGAACTCCCGAGGGGAGTTTTATGTGGGAAATCCATTTTCGCTACAAGCCTCCGTAGTCAGCCTCCGTAGCCTAGTTGGTAGTGACCCTACCTACAAAGCTGGAGGTTCCGGGTTCGAATCCCGGCGAGGGCATTATTTGTGTATTTATTTATCACAAATATTAGTTCCTTGGTCATTTGGCTGTCCATATATTTAAGTATGTATTTTGTATCTATCTATTATATTATATCGTCACCTAGTACCCACATCACAAGCCTTAATTGAGCTTACCGTGGGACTAGGTTGATTTGTGTAAGATGTCCCAAGATATTTATATATATTTATTTATAAAGCGGAAAAATCACGGCTACAAGCTTAGTTTAGCACTCGTTGGCAATGAAAGTGCTATGCTATGGAATATTGTTGTTGCTGTTCCTAAGGCACCCTGGAGGTGCATAGGGCCTCAAGATCCTGCCTCGCCTCTCTATCTTGAGCGACCTTCTTAGCGGTCCAACTCAGACTTATTTATTATTTATTTATTTTTACTGAACCTAAGTAAAACTTAACGCACAAAAGGCTGACTTAATGCCACGAGGCATTCTCAACCGGTCAACCTTAAGGCAAAGCAGAAAGGTTGTAAGCGGTGCTACATCTAATATAAACAAAAACATATATATCATATTTATACCTACATATATACTACCTACACAAATATATACACGAGTATACTAACTACCAATGCTCGCCAGGGGTGAGCTGTTTTCATACTAAATGTCACGTGATACATGTTATTTAGTAAGAAAACAGCTCACCCCCGCCGAGCATTGCTAGCTACATACATACATTAAAATACATAATTAATGTTACAAGCAACGAAATAAACTACAACAGAAATTC
The DNA here is from genome assembly GCA_025490895.1 of Thaumatotibia leucotreta. Taxonomy (NCBI): domain Eukaryota; kingdom Metazoa; phylum Arthropoda; class Insecta; order Lepidoptera; family Tortricidae; genus Thaumatotibia; species Thaumatotibia leucotreta. The sequence continues at coordinate 50,147 of JALPQI010003904.1, forward strand.
TAACAATCCTCCATTCCGCTAGCAATGAGAGCACGTAGGGATTTCTTAAATACAAATTTAGTCGGGAAATTTTTGATGCTAAAGGAGAGTCCATTCCAAAGGCTTACGGCAGTTACGGCTTGCAAGTTATTGAACGATACAAAGACGAAAGCACAATCAAACCTAATTTGTAACAATAAAATCACCCAATACTACGTCTAAAAGCAGTTAAGAGACAGTCCTTTAATTTAGTCCTCGGTCCAGGCCATAAATTGCAGGCATATTGTCACCTATTACGGCGGTAAATCTCCTGCGGGCAGCTTTGGGTAATTAAAGGGTGTTCCGGGGTAACGTATTACCCTTAATGACGATTTAGGTAAGTTAGAACTGGTTCGATTTGTCATTTGGGGAAATCTTTGACAGATTCGTGGATGTAGTGATTTGAGGAGCCTGCATTTTTCTTTATGTTCTAGCCTTTATTCGAGTCTAGTACCGGATATAGGTGTGTCCCATAATTAGGTTTAGTAATACCCATAGTCGCCATGCTAGCCCAGCGGCAACTTCACTGGTTCAGCATTTTTAGCAGGCATAGCCAAGGTGCCGTTCTGCGTATATTACGATAACCGATAAATGATGAGAATGACAGATTCCTACGAAAAGTCACGAGACTACTTCCATACACTATTATGGTCACGTAACTTATCGTCTTTCGTAAACGATTCCAGAATGAAGTCTTGGTCAGGCCTGCAGGCTTACTAAACCGAGCATCGAATTCGTTAATTTCGGTCATTTGTCTGTTACTCCAAGTCTCCAACGAAGGCGTCATTAGAGTGACAGAGAAAAATCCCCTAAATTTGCGGATTTCGAAGTACGCGGGTCTTATTGGGTCGGCAACGCGCATGTGACACCCCTGGGGTTGCAAGCGCCCATAGGCTACGGTGACTGCTTTCCATCAGGCGGGCCGTATGCTTGTTTGCCACCGACGTGGTATAAAAAAAAAAAAAAAAAACGCGGTAGAGCCACAGACTGTTCAGAAGGGTTACAATTAAGTGTCACCTATGGCTCTGAAAAGACATTCGAATTCTATTGCTGTTCTGCTCATGTTTTCACAGCAAGCGTAGCATGATAGCAATGTCTAAAATATTTTTCTTAGAGAATACGAACTATGCTAAGATTGTTGAGCTACCGATAAAAAAATTTTTTAGAACACAAACATTCATACACGTAGCATGGATTTAAGTATAATAATAGAGTAAAGTAATTTAGGTAGAAACAGACCTGGAGGTTCATTAAGTTACATCGTTAACTGTTAGTAAAGTTACTAAATGCTTGCTATTTCGTGGACCCTTCATTTAATCTATAAATAAATCAATAAATAAATATCTCGGGACATCTTACACAAATCGACCTAGTCCCACGGTAAGATCAATTAAGGCTTGTGATGTGGGTACCAGGCGACGATATACAGGGTGTAAGTCTAATACGGGCGAAGCTCTTAACGGGTGTTAGTTTACGACATAATAAGTACATTCAAATAAGTTTTACTTAAAATTAGAGCAACAAAATTTTCCATACAAAATAATTCGGCGCGCAATGTAGAGCAACATACGCGAGTTAAACACTCGATGACAGCTAATTTCAAAAGCAGATGATATAACTGCCATATCAACAATAACAAATGTTCGTACCTACATTGGTGCTCCGATAATCTTCTCTTAATTCTGTGGGGTCATAATTAAGAGTAACTTTAAAAAAACCTTGTAATCCATGATTACACTAATGAATCCCATGCCTGGTTTAATTGATCGCCCGTATTAGACTTACACACTGTATATAATAGATAGATACATATAGATACTTATATACATAGACAGCCATGACCAAGGAACAAACATTTGTGATAAATAAATACACAAAGAATGCCCTCGCCGGGATTCGAACCCGGAACCTCCAGCTTCGTAGGCAGGGTCACTACCAACTAGGCTACGGAGGCTGACAAATTTAAATATAAACTGTATGTTTTAGTGCTACAATAATAATCATTGCTTCAAACTAGTCAATGAATTTTTAAATGGATCTTTGTTGAGAAGATGGCTAATTGTAATAGCCTCGAACTCGTCAAGATTTTCTGAGATGCATAGTTACGAGTAAAGCTAATAAAAGCGTGTTAAAAACAAAACTTTAACTAAAACAAACATGATTAATGTCTCCATTCGTTTTATTAAAACAGATAGACATTTTGGCGTTTGGTTTCCAGATGATTTTGACATTGATTGCGTAACAACTGTGGTAAATTAGATGCATTAAATAATCGTTTACATAGAACGATCTATTTGAGCCATACCACCAATTTGAATAAAATAAGTCTAAAAATACTACACAAAGTTTCTACAAAATCAAAACCGTTTATCTCATTTAAAACTAAACCGATTACAACAAGCAGTTAAAATGAATCATCGTTTAGGACTAAGTATAGCTGACTAAAGCATAATTCACTCTGGCTGAACTGTTTAAGCCTTCGTAAGCCTAAATCCCATAAAACTATGTACAAAGCTTGAACGTATGATAATCTTGTTTTATGGCTCCATTTATTTCATGAGATGACGTGATTTACATTGTCAGAGTCTACAAAAGTATAAAGTGAGTTATATTATTATTTGTTATTACGCTATCACTGTATAATAAATATGTAGTGCTAAAATATACGTTTACTAAGTACAATTAGACACACCCTGCCACCACCGAAAGTGCGGCTCCACCACTCTGGTGACCACACAGTTAGGGTCTCACCAAACTAGTCGACGCCGTTTCGGCTAATCGCGTACGGAAAAAGCTTTATGTCAACGCAATAAGAGCGAGGAAATCGTAAATCGGCTCGGCCCACGCGAAACGACGTCTTTCGACGGGAAAACGGCGTTTTGCCTTAAAGCTGTTCGCATTCGTACGACCCCGTTTGCAGCCTAACGCACACGTTCGCATTCTAAATCTCCTAATACCGCCGTACGGTGCCGGCAAGAGTTGAACGGCTCCGATCACGGCCGAGTACCTACGATAAGGACCGGTCAGAGCTGGCGGAAGCCGTTCAGCGTCTTCGACGGGCGAACATAGCTGACGACGGCCGAACAGAGCTACTGATGCTTATTCATTTGTATTATTACCCACATTAAAATCTGCAATAGATCTGACAACACGAAGTAATAATGTCGTAATCTTACACGTCTGTTCAATTTCGAACTCAGGTTGTTAGTTGTTACTAACAACCAGTCTCCAAAAATAAGATTTACTATTGCCGATCACCCGCTCTCAGCGGCTGTACGCGTGCTGTCTGACGTCTCCACGGCAGGACGGAGCACGAGAGAGCCGACGGCCGCTTTACAACTGTTGCGATAGCAAATCGCAGGCGATCGAGCGTTTCTACGGCCGCACGGAGGGTGAGACTGCTTAACGCAGGTGTTTACCCGCGGAGACGGTCGATCGGCTAAATGCGAATAGTGTTAAACACTCGGCGAAAGCCGACTCCGCGTCGACTGGTTTGGTGAGACCCTTACCCTGGTATGTCTATACTCGTATTGTATATCTTTCGTTTCATAGAAATAATATTTTTGTCGCCACCTCAATTTTTTCTGTGGGTGTCGTAAAAACCGACTACAAGATTGAAGTGTCACTGGCTATCTATTTACTGAACATTAATCATGGGCAGCAGCGTCATCATAATCGACACACCTGTGATCGCTATAGGTTTACCATATTCCTTTTTGTTCCACGGGCTATTACGTCCCCGATTTTTGATAGGCTTGCGCGAGGATATAGATCCAACACGTAGAGGCTCTTTGGAGAAATTTGCTGTGTTGTACACCTGCTGCAACCCATTCATGGGCATAATAATAGATACCTATCCGTAAACCTGTCCCAGCAGGCGTATAGAGACTCTTGAGAAATAAATGGAAAAGACTAATGGATTATCGTGATGAAGGTTGGGTGGATAAGAGTTGGAACTATAGATAAGACATCTGCCATTCCATATTCTTATTATTATGCTTACTGCGTTACTTACTAAACCCAACGATGTCACGTAAAACAATATCTTTCACTTGTAAGTACTGCTTGCATAATTTTATCATTTTAATTCTGACCTTTCAAATCAACCACTGGATAAATCCAAACTTAAAAGCCGTAACTATCTGGGCATTTCAAACATACATATAATTCTATTCTTCTAAAGCTTTCTTTCTAGAAACGTCCTCATAAAAGCAGATCTCGCAACCTAGTTAAATCCCAACTACCCGCAACGTACTAAACAACCTCATACGTTTGCCTAAAAATATACAAAACGGGGAGATAAAAATAGGGATGTGTTTGCTGTCTGGAAATCTACACGATGTGTAGTACATACACTCCGTTTGAACTTTAAAAAAAAACACACGAAGGTAATACTGCTGTCCTGCTTTATCGTGTGTCGTCGTTGTAGTTTTGTCAGCCTCTGTAGCCTAGTTGGTAGTGACCCTGCCTACGAAGCTGGAGGTTCCGGGTTCGAATCCCGGCGAGGGCATTCTTTGTGTATTTATTTATCACAAATGTTTGTTCCTTGGTCGTGGCTGTGTTTGTATCTAAGTATCTATACGTATCTATCTATTATATATATCGTCGCCTGGTACCCACACCACAAGCCTTAATTGAGCTTACCGTGGGACTAGGTTGATTTGTGTAAGATGTCCCAAGATATTTATTTATTTATTTATTTATTTATAGCCCGAGCCTTCCGTCTCTTTCTTGGATCCGAAGGGTTTTCTTAGTTCAAATGGAGTTTACAATGCACCAAGGGCCTGTTTGTCAAAAGCTTGTAATTTGTAATACAAGCGGAAGTCTTTATCTAATTAATGACGATAAATAGAGACTTCCATTACAAGCTTTTGATAAACAGGACCCTAGTCTAGCAAACTGACAATGAGCTAATTATTCGTTTAAATTTTTACGATTAATGCAGCTTAATCGTTTAATATTATCCTGACGTTTCGTGCAAGACTTTACATTACACCCGTGACGTCCGGATAATGTTAAACGTAAGTTTATGCGACCAAGTCCCATTTATCGTTAAAATATGAGTGATAATCGTGAAAGTTTAAATCAATATAATTATTTGTTGGTTCTTATCCATCCATTTGGCAAAATTGGACCAAACATAAGTTAGTTCCAAAAATATCACGTGTGATGTATGCGAATTTCTTTTTATTATAGTTTTTAGTATTTTATAGCAGTAACAGAAACATGTCATCTGTGAAAGTTTAAATTGTCTAACTTTCACGGTTTACGAAACAGCCTGGTGACAGACGGACAGACAGATAGCTGAGCTTTAGTAATAGGCCCCAGTTTTTGGGTACGGAACTCTAAAAAGCATACATGTCACGACAGATGATCTCAGTATATTCTCCTCAAAGACATCTTAGAGATTTAACAAAATACTGCCAACTTAGCATTACCGAAATGGAGCACTACTACAGTTCAAAGTAAAAATATTTATCAACTTGCCGTATAGAGCTCTTTTCCACATTCACCACAAACAACAAACGAATCAGAAAAACTTTAGAAGTATAAGATCAATAGTCATCGTATTCGGTCTGCGTAGTAAACAATGATTTCAGAAAGAAGATTTTGACAACCCTAACCAAAGCGTTTGAAGTAAAAACGCGCTTGTGTGCGGCCTCGTTTCTATGTAAATGTTATTGGCGTATTCGTTTAATCCGCGCGTTTCCCGTGCAAACTGCTTGTATCTGCTTTAAACCGGATTAGGGCTGAACTCGACTCGAAAATTACAGAGTCACGGAAAAGGGGTAATGTTAATGGCGTCGTAACAGTTTTTAGGTGGGAATTGAGTGCATAATTATTGTTCGGGGCTTAGGGTATTTGATTTAAATTAAAGGTTGTAAGATTAATGAGTGCGAGATTATCTCGAATTGTGCTTACAGCTTTTGTAATGAATGTACCAATGTACTTAATAAAAACCACACATTAATATTATAAACACCTTTATTTTAACCTTATACACGGGCCTTTAACAGGAGGGACAGATATTAATACTATTAACCTAAAATTACTTTATTGTCTATGAAAACGCAACTCAATGAAAACACATTAATCGCATTACATTAATAGGCCAAAAGCTTACAGCTGTACAATAGATAATATGTATAATCAAATTCGAACAAGCTCAAAGCATGAAAGCATTGGTAGCACAAACTTTATTTATTGCCAATATGGCGGAAGGTAACAAACAACTAAATTAGATATATAATCAATCGAACGATACCAATGTGACCGCTCACGACGCTGCTCGATGGCAAGTGAAGTGAGAAGTTCCAATTCTCCCCTCACCTCAATGCGTCGCCTAGCCTAGTGGCGCCGCGTATCGGTCCACATGGTGAACAACTTGGCAAGTCGCTGCTCTCGACAGCTTCTGTACAGGGATCGCAGTACAGCTGTTTCTTGACAGATGGCGTTGTCACCGCACAAATGGACCGGAACCACTTGGGCGACAACATCCGGCCAGCCTGGAGCGTGTTCTCGTCCCGAGCCACGCCCAGATCTTATGCAGGAGCTGAGGACAACAACAAAAATGTCTAAGTTACTTTGTAAGACGACTGTATGAATAAAGCCTTTCAATGTTTAGTGTAAGTAAATTATAGTTTTTCAGTTGGGTGGAGATTGTTATCCCATCGCCGGCCAACTCTCTCCTCACCGTGGCTTGAACTCGTAATGTTCAGATTACAAGTCGTGTATCACCACGCACCCAATAAAATAGCAAGTGGCGTTCACTACGAATACCCACTTACTATTTGATACAACTAACTTACTTACACTACACTTCCTGTACGAGGCTACTGCATTAGATCATAATAATAAACCAAGTCTAGGGTATCTCGGTCAAACTGAAGCCTATAGTAAACTTTTCAAAGCTAGATCAATATAACTTTTATTTATTTTTCTACTTATGAGTTTTACGACCAATAGTGAAGTTAATATTACCTTGATACTTGCTGACAACATCTGGTTCCTGTTCGTAGTCAGAATCTGCTGCGAAGTTGATCCATGGTTTCATGTTTTCAACGCATGCGGTGCCATCGTAGCGCCTCGAAGTACGTTCTGCGCCTCTCATGTCAGCAACTTTGTAGCGGTCTTTACCAAGGACCTCCGTAATTTGGAACGGCCCTTTATACAGCGGCAACAACTTCGTGCTCTGTCCTTCATTCGATTGGCTTGGGATTTTTAGGACAACCAAGTCACCTACCGCATAATTTGGTGCTTTCTTGCGTTTGGCGTCAAACGCTTGTTTCTGTCTTACGGCATTATCCTTAATGTTGGAATCGACTTGATTCCTGAGAGCCGTTACATCCACCGAGTTCTCAACATTATCATCGTCAGTGATCCCGTCGTTACTAGTCCTAATCCGATACCCGAAAAATACCTCGCTTGGTACCGCCGCTGTAGTTTTATTTATTGTACTATTGATCCCTTGCTGAATTTTTGTAACATGTTGATCCCATTTATTGTTATCCGTGTCCGCGCCTAAGCTACGTAATGCATCCAAAATCGTTCTGTTATAGCGCTCTACCTGTCCGTTAGAGCGAGGAACCGCCGTTGCGATTATATGATTTCTAATTCCTGAAGTTTGACAGTAATCATTGAATAATTTTGACGTGAATGCACTACCTGCATCACAAATAAGCCGTTTCGGAGAACCAAACAATTTGAATAACTTATTTAGCTCATTTATTACTATTTGGCTTTTCGTGTTTTTGACAGCAGATATGAAAACGAATTTTGAAAATGCGTCTACCATTACTAGCAAATAGCTATTCTTTTGATTGGTTTTGACAAATGGCCCGAGATGATCTAAATGCAGAGTATGAAAGGGTCTGCAATATTTAGGGATAGGGTAAAGACCTCCGGGCTTTTTGCCGTGGATATGTTTGTTGTAAACACAATTAAGGCAATTCTTAATGTACTTTGTAACAGTTTTCTTTAATCGCGGAAACCAATATTTAGCCTTTATTCTTTCTACACACTTGTCCACCGCAAAATGCCCGACATCGTCGTGATTTAATCGTATAACCTGCCACACGCAATTCTTTGGAACTACCCAACGCCTACCGCATTCGGTTCTGCGATACACCTTATTGCCTACTAATTCGTATTCATTGAATAGTTGTTTATTTGCTTCGGCCTCGCCTGACTGTAGGATATCTCTAATTTTACTGATATTTGGATCTAACAATTGAACTGATAATAGCCAATCGCCCTCCGTTATTGACATTACTCCATCTTTAACGGTCGATGAGTCATCATTTTGTCCGATTGGGTTACGACTCAATGCGTCGACATGCTGCATCTGTGATCCCGCTCTATGTTGGATGTCAAATGTAAATTCTTGTGTACACAAAACCCATCTGCTGATGCGAGGAACAATTTCTCGTTTGGTCAGTGCATACCGGACAGCGTTACAATCGGTAATGATTTTAAACTGCGCGCCCAACAAGTAATGACGAAATTTCTGCAAGCCCGTGACAATGGCTAGTAATTCCAGTTCAAATGAATGATATTTCTTTTCATCGTTACTCGTTTGACGGCTATAATAATGCACTGGTCTTTCACCATTTTCAGTGGTTTGCATTAAAATGCAGCCAAGCCCATCGCGACTCGCATCAGTATACAGATTAATGGGGAGCTTGGGATCAAAGATGCTTAATGTGACATTATCTACCAACACGCTTTTTAATTTTGTTATCGCCGCGTCTTGCTCGTCACTCCATTGCCACACAGAATCTTTCTTTAGTAAATTACTTAATGGTTTACATAGCACGGCGCAATCCTTGATAAATTTTCTAAAGTAATTTATTAATCCCAGAAATTGTCTTAGCTGGTGAACAGTTTTTGGGGTGGGAAATTCGCTAATGGCTTTCAATTTCCTATCACTAGGCCGCACACCATCTTGAGAAACTAGATACCCCAGAAAGTTTACTTGTGTTTGAAAGAAATTACACTTTTCAATATTTATAGTTAGTCCATTGTTTTCAAGGATTTGCAGTACATTATCTAAACATGCTATGTTTTCCTCCAGTGTCTCTGTGGCAATGAGTAAGTCGTCCATATAGCAAATAACGCGCCCAAATCGCAAATTACCCAGAATCGTATCCATAAGTCTTTGAAAGACCGCAGGACCATTGCAAACTCCGAATGGCATTCGTACATATTCGAAGTGCCCGTCACTTGTTACAAAAGCTAGTTTGTGGATCGAGTCTGCTTTGACCGAGATTTGGTGATAGCCACTTTTCAAATCTAATAAGGTAAAATGTTTGCAACCAATCAATAAGATCTTCTATCAAAGGCATTGGGTACTTTTCCTTTACCGTAGTTTTATTTAACTGCCGATAGTCGACACATAAGCGTTTGGCTCCTGAGGATTTATTTACGAGAAGCGCAGGACTTGCGTATGGTGAGTTACTGTTACGAATAATTCCGCATTTTAATAATTCATTAGTTATCTCGCGAGTAGTAGCTCTTTCCGCTTCCGACATTCTATATGGTCGTTGACAAACTGGTTTATTAGTTGTCAATTCAATCTCAAGTTCGACACAGCTTGTTTTTCCCAAATTTGTCAAGTCATTAGATATACATTTAGGGTATTTCGAAAAAATACCATTTAGGATCAATTCATGTTCTTTGTTGCTGATAGTTGTACTCAGTATGTTTGTGTCAATATTATTCACCTCCAATGACTGGACAGATTGGAATGTTAAATTGTCACCGATTCTCACATACATAATACTCCTATCTTCCGTAAAATTGCGGCCTACTAGAATATCGCAACCCAACAGCGTATCTATAATATAAAACGTTGTTATTAACGCAACTGAATCAACTTTTAAATTTATCGCAACCGCCCGTGTCACCTGAGCCGATAAATCATTTGTAAACCCCATGAGATTGACAGGGGTATTTAATTCAAATGTCTGCATATTATTTCGCATCGCAAAATCAGAAGTCATTAAAGAACAATCGCTTCCCATATCAAAAAATGCTTTGCACTCGAGTTTGTCCAAAAATATATTTTTGAAAAATTTTTGCTTTGATACGTTAATCATTTTAACCTCCGCGTCATTTTCAATTTTCATATTTCTTTTAGACTTACAAGCTTTTTCTAAGTGCCCCAACTTATTACAAGACGCGCATTTCACGTTGTCTTTAATAGTACAAATGATCCTTCTATGGCCAGGTTCACCACAACGGTAACAAATAATACCGGTTGATGCATTTCTGTTACTACTGGCTACAAAAGTCTCAGTTGCACTACTGTATACTTTATTCTCTGTGGCTGTTTGATTTTGATTCGGAACCGTGGTCGATCGAAAAAGATGTTTGTTTGTTGTACTGCTTTTATTAGATCCTTGTTTTTCGGATTCTGGGTAAATTTTGCCGTGCAAGAATGACGCTAGTTCGTCACAATATTTAAAACTACCCGCTTCTGCAGCGCTTACTATATTTATATCGCCTATAGACCCGACTATGATTGAAATCACGTCACGTTCTCGAAAACCTAAATGTAACCGATCGATTTTGGCTTTATGTTGAAAGTAAAACTCGTATAACGATTGCTTAGGCAACGGTTTCGATTCTACCAATTCTTTTAGGAGCACATAAGTATTACGTTTAACATGAAATGTGTCTGATAACATATCGACGCTGGAAAGGAGAAATTGGATAAGCGACACAGTGCGTACTTTACAGGAGAGGCAAAAAACCGCCGAGATTTACGAAAAAAAATCATTAAAATGAATTAGGAGGCCAAATCAAATAATTGAAGCATTATTTATGGACATACATATGTTTTCTATGCGATGTTTTAATTATTTAACGTATTCAAGTGTTATTTAAGGATTTACTGTCGCTTAAGCAAAATGGTCGAAAAAATTGATTCAGGTAAAATTATCTAACCAACACAATGTAAAAGAAATAAGGAAGGTAAAAAACGTCCACCCGAGACTTACATAACAAATTCATCATGTTAAAATTATCTAACTTCCGATGTGGCTTATTTTATATTCGGGTAAAAATATATAAATTGAAAAAAATAGCATAAATATATCAGTAAGAAATATCCACATACTTAAAATGAGAAACTATTTTAGACTTCATAGTCAGTCATTTCAATTACAAGAGTAACATTCCGTGACTAGTAAACGAATTTACTTACACATGAAAATAGAAAGACACTGTTTCAGGTGTTTTTATAACTTTATTCCAAAAAGTAGGTAAGTATGTGAGTAAGTAATAGTTATTGTTAAGTATTAAAAACAAATATATTTTGTTTTTCTATTTGAGATCATTTCTCTTTATTTTAACCCTTAAATGCATAGTGATACATCACTATGCATTTAAGGGTTGCATCATGCATCATGTATTTTCGACTCTATTGACAACATGTCAGAATTCAAATTAGAATAAATCTTTGTCAAGGTCATGCATTTAAGGGTTAAAACATGCAAAATCAACAAGGATAACTCGTTATTTAGCCAACAATAGTTAGTACCTACCTACAAACGAGGCACTTGAAAACTATCTAATTTTAACAACCGTACCTGTTGGTATGTTTATCCATCGTATTACGTTATGATAATACTTAAAAAATAGTTTTTGTTAGTACCTGTTTCTTTTTTTATTTTTATTTATTAAAGTTCCAAAAACATTTTATTTAACGCAGAGTAAAAATTGACAGGACAACCCCTCTGCCAAATGTTTCTACATAACGTGACAAAGAATAAAATAGCAGACATTTATGTATGCAAATTGTTGCTAACTTCTTTTACTGACATTTCATTCATGCAAGTTAGGATAAGTGACAGTAGTATTCTAATGTAAATTCAGGTAAAAGGGATACCTAAGCGACATATGGTTCATAAATAAATGTAGGGGTAAAAATGGATAAACGCCAATAGTTCAGATATCATAGTTAAGTAATATTGTCTAACCGTCTTTAATTTTAAATTAAGATAAAGGTAAAATTGTCCAAACGACATGAGAACATATCATACAGTCAGGTAGAAATAGCTAACCCACAAGTGATGATTAGTTATTACACAGCAAAAATATCTAAGTAAAATTTAACCTGTCATGACAAATAGGTAAAATAATCCAAGATTCATTATGTTGAATTATATTTTATCTAATCTCCATTTTCTTAAAAGTTGACAAAAACCAAGTCGTTTACTAGTAAAAAATGATCGAAAGTTCTCTAAATCACCGATGGGATAAGCGACACAAAAGTTGTCAGATGGATACGAAACCTAGCTCATTCGACGCGGAAAAATTTGCCGATTCTAACGGTGTGTATAACTCAATATCTTCAAAAATGTCGCTTATCCAATTTCTCCTTTCCAGCGTCGATATCACTCCACTGTTTCCAAGTCCAATTTGTCCATTTACATTCGTTTTTTTTGGAAAGAATCTAACCACATTTTACCGGTATTTCTCAATTTTTGCAGTGCTTGATATGTTATCATACTGTTTGACCACCCAAATGTACGCGAATTGGCCTCAACGACGTCTAACCAACTATCAATATCGTCAATTAATGGATCGAATTCGGGAATCACTGACGATAAAACAATGTTTTGACTCACGGTTGGCAGTGGTTCTTGGCTTCGTTTCTTCTTGTGCCGTCTTTGTCGCTTCCTTGCACGGCTGTCGTTGCTAGATGAGCTACTTGAGCTGCTGCTTGTGGACGACGAAGATGAAGTAGATCGGCGGCGCGACCTTCTTTTCTCGGATTTTCTCTTCCGACTACGTGGCATTGTTGTAGGCGCTCGAGGTACGTAACACTTCTGATAATAAAAACCACACATTAATATTATAAACACCTTTATTTTAACCTTATACACGGGCCTTTAACAGGAGGGACAGATATTAATACTATTAACCTAAAATTACTTTATTGTCTATGAAAACGCAACTCAATGAAAACACATTAATCGCATTACATTAATAGGCCAAAAGCTTACAGCTGTACAATAGATAATATGTATAATCAAATTCGAACAAGCTCAAAGCATGAAAGCATTGGTAGCACAAACTTTATTTATTGCCAATATGGCGGAAGGTAACAAACAACTAAATTAGATATATAATCAATCGAACGATACCAATGTGACCGCTCACGACGCTGCTCGATGGCAAGTGAAGTGAGAAGTTCCAATTCTCCCCTCACCTCAATGCGTCGCCTAGCCTAGTGGCGCCGCGTATCGGTCCACATGGTGAACAACTTGGCAAGTCGCTGCTCTCGACAGCTTCTGTACAGGGATCGCAGTACAGCTGTTTCTTGACAGATGGCGTTGTCACCGCACAAATGGACCGGAACCACTTGGGCGACAACATACTCGCAATGCTGATGATCCATCCATCTATTTCAGCCGAAAGACGTCCACTCCTGGACATAGGCCGCCCCAATGATTGCCAATATGATCGGTTCTGTGCTGCTTGCCTTCAGCGGGTTCCCGCAACCTTCACCAGGTCGTCGGATCATTTTGAGGGAGGTCTGCCTACACAGCGTCTTCCGGAGATGATGCTGATTGTAGATTCTAGCTAGTAGGTCTCAAAGAAATGCAATACATACTGGGTATGGGTTTCCATTACTTACCTATACGTATAAAACAACGCTGCTTGATGACGCCGCTAAGAATACATTTCATCACTAAACTTAGGCTTCGATCCACAGCAATTGGATCAAAATTCTTTTCGTTGTCTTGTTTCTTACCACTCTGTCACGCTTGTAGTTGCTGTTTCGACTCAGTATATTAAAAAAAAAAACCCGTGCACTTGTATTTCTTTTTCGCGCTAAATCTTAATCCATATATCAGAAATTGAAAACAAAACATCATTTCATACAAAAATCACCACTGCGTTACGTTTTAGGGACACGAAATAAGATAACGAAGCGAATTTTGATCCAATTAATTCATGGAAATTTCACCTTTCTTCCAATCTAAATACGGGTGTTTTCCCCATCAAGTTAGTGTATTATAAATACGCGGTTTGAGTAAGTATAGCTACGATTTGTCAGCACCAGATCTTCCAGTGAGTGTCGTAAAAGTCCATTAAAGGATTGATGATGGGCAGCAAATCATCATAGTAAACACACTACTGCTATGCCAACCTGCTTGCCCAGCGTGGCGATTACGGGCCCCCTAATACGCACAGTTAATAGTAGAGGCCTACGTCCATCGGTGAACTCAGAGAAGCTAATGATGTGATGTGATAAAGTTATGATATTATTTAACGTAAAGTATTAACCTACTCCTGAGGCAATGCGGCATACATTCTAGGAACTATGCCCTGGGCCACATTAGGGTTTTTTGATGTGTAACAATGTTACGTATTTTGATACCTAATATTATGTACAAGTATCAAAACAATAAAGTTACCTACTCTTGATCATTATATTAAATGGATATACCTATAAACTCTTTTGAGGTCAGAAACATAACAAGAAACTAAAACTGCACCAAAAATAAACCCCACAAGTTACGACACGACGTTACACAAAAAACCTCCATAAACCAATTTTTATGGAACGATCAATAATATTTTATACGCACATTCAATAACAACCAGCGTTGCTCAAGCGAATAAAGCAATAATTACACCGAATGGTACATAAAGAAGATTTACGCGAAACAGTCCATGGAAGCAATAAAATCGTCCAAACGGGAGTTCTATAAACATCCCTAGTGGAACTAAAGCCGAAAGACTCGCATATATCTCGCTGAGCAATAAAATAAATCCGACTGTTCCATAATAACATTCAGAGGTGAATTATTTTCTAATCCGCCTTTGGGAAGCTAATAGTTCGCACGTGTCGGCATCCGGGGTTGGGAGGAAAACATCCAGGGAAAAACATGGTTGTAATGCTCTTAATGCGCGCCACCTTCATAATTGTCAAATAAATTCGGCGGTAAAGCCGGGTGTTGTTCTGATGGCTGGATGTGGAGGCGAGCTGAAAGTAAACCAACTGTAATATTAAGGAAAGATCATGAAGATAAATAAGTGTTTCCTGTAGACATTAGCAAACTTGCTTTTTAGATTTATAATCGGCGCAAGAATTGGCTTTTTTGCGGTGTGGTGACGGCAGTAAGAATACATTTGTCACTACCCTAACTCTTTCCGCGGGTGTCGTAGGAGCCGACTAAGGGATTGAAATTTGGTAGCTATTCTTTGATAGAAGATTGATGATGGGTAGCAGCGTCATCGTAGTGGACACATTACTGCGATCGCCAATCCGCTTGCCCAGCGTGGCGATTATAGGCATTTACCGTCTAATGCGTCCATACGCATAGGCTAAGGAGAGGCCGTTGTCCAGCAGTGGACTGAGATAGGCTGACGATGTTATGTTATGTTAAAAAAAGGAAATACAGTAGCCAAATAAGAGATGGCGACACCTTTGTTTGTGTAACTAAGAGTGGCAGCTCTTGCAAGACCCGATTTCCATGAGGTAGTGGTAACTTTTGCCCAACAGTGAGATCCTTCGAAAGTTTACCAATAACGGAAACCGTTATCATAATGTCGTTAAGTGTTTTGGTGAGTCGAACGGCTCTGTAAGCCAAGAGGCCAGGATAAATGCGATAGTAAAATAGGTACCCTCAGGAACAGCAGATCCACGGAAAGTTACAGTGATCTCTTCAATTCATTATTTTTGTATCGTTTTGTGTTTTGTTGTGTTTGTAGTCTCGAGTTGTCGAGTTGGCCTCTTTGTTAGGATGTCAGAGGAATTTAAAACGATTATACGATACTTAGCTCTTAGGTTTAAAACAGACTCAGTTGCGGATAGCCTGTAAACATGATGCCATGCTTGAATTTATACTGTTGTAAGAGTTTATAACTCTAAAATATAATTAAACAGTTAAACCACAACTCGGACAGCTGCAATAAAATGAACTACTAGTAGTTATAAATTGTAGTGTGTGTACAATTTATTGCACAAATCATAAAAATAACAAACAAAACATTTAAAGTGAAATGGTACAAAGGCGAAATGATCCCTTTAAGGGATCTCTTCCCGCTAACCTTCAAGTTACTGAGAGGATACTGGTGTCGGTAGACAAAATCATGTATCTACAATTAGTAAGTTCATGAGAACAAGACTCATGTCACATACGCGAACATAATTATTATAATAAATAATAAAAAATAAAAATATTATGAATAAAAATATGAAACAAACGCGTTGATAGGTGAATATTTGAGCGTTTCAACCGCCTAATTTTGGTGGCATCATTTATATTGCCAAAGTTTTTAAATGTTTCAATGTTATACTTCGTCATTTGTATAAGGCACCGTGCCTCCTTTAAATGACAAAGTAGCACATTGTAACGAAAATAAACTTCGGCAAAAATGATGCCACCAAAATTAGGCGGTTGAAACGCTCAGATATTCACTCTGATACTCCCACAATCTGAGCTCATGTAGGTGCAAGGGCGCTATGCTATTATGTGTGATAAAAGACTAGGTAACTGTGAGGTCACCGGAGCGGGAAGCTGTATGAAAGTGGAATGCAGGTTGTGCCCATGCCTACACTGTACATCAGTACCTTCTATTTATTATACTGTGTTTTAAACCACTCACGCATATTTAAGTTATTGCCCGCGACATGATTCAAAGACTTTTGGTTTCATTTGCTTTGCGATGCTTTTGATAAATAAATATAATTCGTTGGTTTCCACAACACCTAGTCTTAAAACATAAACTATCGTTAGAATCATGGAACTAAATTACATTTTCATTATGAACTGTAACTGAATATTAATATCTCATACATATATGTATAATACCCGTTGGATGCGGGTGGTGCAGGATCCGTCGTTGTGACTATCTTTGGGGAGGCCTATTCAGTTCAACAGTAGACGTATCGTCTTATAAAGTACCTACGAAAAAACTTACCAAGTTCACCAACGTTGTATTGGAGCACGAGTTTAGATTTATTGAATATAATAATTAGATAAGTTCAGAAAAAAGATTAGTGGGCTTTTGTTATGGCTCAAACTCCTTTTCCACCATGTCAACACAACAGTAGATTGCAAAGATTCCCATTACTTACCACGTAACAGCTTAAAGGTTTGGAAGTCACAAAGACGCAACAAATAACCTGCAATATTTTCACGCCACCTCCCCCACTAAGAATGCACGTCGTCTCAGATTAATGTAGGTCCATACATTTATTTTCAACTCAGTTCAACGAGACAGTAGTCTGTGCTCACCTTTATCCAAGAGCCACTCCTTTGAAAACTGTGCTTTAAAACAGTAACTTAAAGTTCCTTTTTCGTTTGGTGAGCTCGGGACATAATTCGTTTGTTGGTTGGGTATGGTATGAATTTTCTAGAAGTTCTTTTCGTGTCTATCTGAGCACTTTGCAAGATAAAATGTGTACGAGATGGTGCATAGATCAGGCTTGAGGCGTTTGCAAGTGACGAGGGGGTCAAGATGGAGTCGTTTTTGTGGCAGGGTTCTGACGGTCCTTAATAAATTAGATGATAATCAATTTGTCTCTTGTCACAGTACTCGTTTTTAGGATCCCATAGTAAACTGGAGTAAACTGGGAACCCTTACTCATAGTCTTTCTGTCTGTCCGCAGCATAGCTCGTAGGCATTTAGTACTAGAAAATTGAAATTTGGTTCAGATATATTTACATATTAATCACGCCGAAAAATGATAGAAAATAATATTTAAAAACAAAATCGGGGACCTCCTACACGTGGGGAAGTTTTTTTATTTTATTTTGATGCAATCTTCTAAAGAAAGTTTTATTTTTATGTCAATACTAAGAAAGAATAGACGAAGAGAGATTTAGAGTTTTTTTATAGGAAGGCGTTTGAGCGACAGAGGTTGGTATAATCTTTTCGGTTCTTAACTACCTTGCCCAAAGAGTTTCGCTTGCCGTCCAGTTTAGGCTTAGCACATGATTCGGCTGTCCCAGATCAAAGCCTAGTAAGTGTATTTAGTGAAATTTTACAGGAGAGGCAAATAAACATTTTGTTAAAAAAAAATAGTAGCAGAGACCTTTATCTCACAAGACTTTGTCTTATATAAAGAAGTATAACTTGCTTTATAAGACAAACTATTGAAACTTAATATATGTATCTTTTTAGAACTTTTATGTGCCTTACTAACAACTGATTACAAAAAAATAATAGAAATGTTATGTCAATTAGAAAACTGAAACCTAGCAAGTGGTACAAAAATGGTAAATTTTACTGCTTGTAAGCAGTAAACTCTTAAAATGTCAAGTATAAAATCAAGCTAATGCTTACTTTGAAATCCGGATTAGGATTACCATTTTAATAAGGTAAAGGTAAAATTATAGTAAAGTGCATTGGGGTAATTTCAAACTACAGAAATTTTGCTCGGGTAATTTCGGAATGAATCTTTATTATGATAAAAATAACGGCGTATTTTATGGTAATTTCAAATAAGACGACTTATGAAATGACTGCAAAGCACCCTATTTAATTGCAATATAGGGGATTTCAATGATTTTGATATTACTAACTACCAGTCCTTTCCCGCAGAGCTTCGCTGCAAAGTACTTGCTAACAATTTACTACACATTGAAACTTCCCAAAAACATCATTCTAAGCCGATAAATGTCCACTGCTGGACATAGGCCTCCCCCAGTAGGGTCATTGCCATAACGAGTCATTTTATTTCAAGTTGTCTCGCACTTGTTTTTTGTTTTTGTAACTTTTAACATGATTTCCACTCAGAATCGCGAGCTCTTTCGATCATGATAGGAGATAATTTTGGTATCATCTTCTGCTACGAGTGTTTGCATGTGCAATAATTGTGCATACCATTCGAATATCACGTGTATAAACAGTACTACACACGTGACTATCGGCTTACCAGCGAAAATAAAAAAACAGCAATAGACATAAACATTCAATCAGCAGTAAGTTTTTCAAAAACTGTTGTACCAAATATCATTTGATATTCACAAGTCTTTACAGTGAAGGAAAACATTGTGAGGAAACCTGCAGACACCTGCGAAGAAATTCCAGTGTGTATGTGAAGTCCCCAAAAAGTACTGGACCAGCGTCGGAACCACGCAAAATAGGCACGTTTGATGTCGAGTTGTGGAAAGAAATAGAAAGAAATGACAAACACAATATAGTAGCAACAACAACAAGTATTGACATTATTTGATTTGTTTTATCAATACCTTCGTCGTAATTTGAAGCTTCTGATAATTTGTCCAGGGTTCTTTCATAGAGAGACAACAGACAATACCGACAAATAATGCACGACCGTAATGATAGGGACGTTATGAATTATCGAAGATCCAATTTTGTATATTATCAAATAGTACAATTTTTTGGTAGGTTCTTTGTCGGTTAACAACCAAAACGCCCTATACCAATCGTCAGTAGAAACTAAAATAATTGTAAACAAAGCCTAAATAATTGCATAATTCCATAATCGCGCACTTTTAAAACACAATCTTGGTCTCGTCACCAACTTAAAACCTTAAGCCTTGAGTTCACATACACTTTTAGTTAAAATCATTAATATTTTGGCCACTTTGATGACGCTGCAGCCCGTCATCGATCGTCGATAAATAAATGGTCAATATCAATTCAATTCCTCAGTCGACTCTTACGACACCCGCGGGGCGGTGACAAAAACCGCAGGCAGGGAGCGCGGGAGCGGCGACCATTAGAACGCAAACTTCACTCATTACTGACTTGATAGGTTTTATTTATTGTTATATTTGAATTCCTTGTACGACCCTTCGGCAATCATTAAAATCAAAAACCTAGTAAGGGACAATTTCCATATTCAAAAACCTAGTGTGTTCCATTTACAAACTCAAAAACCTAGTATAGCATGCAGTTGCCAGGTTTTTGGACTTGAGAATGCTACTTACTAGGATTATGAATATGTTGGTGGCATGTAAGAAATGCCCTTGCTAGGTTTGGTGGGTCTCGTATATTTGATTCTAATTGAGAGAGAAATACAGGTGTTTTTGCATTAGACGCAGCTCAGCATTTGGGGCAGATACATTAAAAAAACGTATTTTGACAAAAAATGTCCCTTGCTAGGTTTTGATTTGGGACAGCCGGATTGGTATGCGACAATATGTCGCCGCGGGATAGACTATCCGTCCCCCTTTTATTAATATAGTTAGTAAAAGACGGGAAATCTATCTCGCAGCGACATACTGTCGCACCAATCATGTTTTAAGAACGCTGCGCGGTAATGTTTGGCACGTTTGGATGCGGGGAGTGTCGGAATCGGAAATTTAGTTTCAGTTTGGTTACGATAGGTTGCCGTTAGTTTTAGTTAGTATTAAGGTTAATTTGTATTTTTTGACATATAATTATTAATAAATATCGAGGTACAAGAGTTTTTTACAATAATACTGTCAACATTATATTTAACATAATTATTAAGATTAACTGTTCAATGTGTAATTAAATGGTTTAATTTACAGAAGTAATCAGACTACTTTTTCTTCAACTGTGGCCCACATACCCTAATAATAGTATAGTTCGGGAAATATTATTTGACCGACTCTTATCTCATTTACGACCTTTTGTTTTGCGTCATTAACAATAGAAAAGTGCTTGACTGCTGATTGTCTAGTAAGCGTTAACGCAAAACAAAAGGTCGTAAGTAAGATAACAGTCGGTCAAATTATATTTTTCGAACTATAATGTTCCGGCTTTCTAATGTTGCACATAGTACCACGGAACCCTAAAATGGCGGCTCGCGTCTAGTTCACACTGGCAGGTGCTACATTAACTTCCTGTACAATCACCGGATGCGGCAGACAGGGATATCACTTTGGTCTGCGGTCCCACCTTGTAGCAAAAGCTAGGGATAAGAAGCGTTGAATTACGAATGAAAAGGAATGTGACACCATTTTTATAGAATAGACGCTTTATTTTATTCGGAAGGTCTAAATTATAGTGTTCATGTATACATTATATTTATATGTGGGTCAAAACTCTTTTCGTTGTCTTGTTTCATACCACTCTGTCACGCTTTTAGTTGCTGTTTCGATTCAGTATATAAAAAAAATCCGGTGCACTTGTATTTCTCTTTCACTCTAGATTTTAATCCATACATCAGAAATTGAATATAAAACATCATCTCATACAAAAATCACCACTGCGTCACGTTTTTTAGGGACACAAAATAAGACAACGAAAATAATTTTGACCCATGTAACAAATCGTGGCTTATTATGAACAACGCTGTATTTCAAAATAGTACACGCCTGCTATTTGGATTCTAGTGCTTCATTGTTAGAATTCAAATTACGACAAGGTAGTGTCTGGAAACGCAGCCTTGTTCATGATAAGCGTCGAAATATGTTAGTCTTTATCCCACAATGTCGTAACAGATGTGCTAACCATAACAAAAATTAACTACGAAAAACTCTGGTTGTCACGGGATTTAAACCCGCTTCCTCTGGATTCCCGGTCAAACGTGCTTGCAATTACACCAGTCGACCTTCCGTGAATCACAGCGAATTTAGTCAATGGTATTGTGAAAATAATCACTAGTGACATCAATACTTAATGTTTCGAAGGTACTACAGCCTTAAGCCACTCAAAGACGTGAGTCTACCACAATCGATTATTCTTTATGTTTTATTCTTCTGAAACGGTGACAAATCACTACATAGTATAAAATAAAGTCACTTTTTCTGTCCCTATGTCCCTTTGTTAGCTTAAATCTTTAAAACTACGCAACGGATTTTGATGAGTTTTTTTTTAATTGGTAGAGTAATTCAAGAGGAAGGTTTTTATGTAGGTATAGTACCCGTGCGCAACGGGTACTATACCTACATAAAATAGCGGGTCGCTAGAAATAACTAAAACAAAATACCAAAAAAATGCTAGAGAGTTTGATTCTACCGTTTACAAAGAGCACATTCTATTCATGAGCAGGTGACACTGTTCTTTTTCTCGTCTTCACTGTGCATTCATAGGATCCGAATTCAAAGGATAGGAGTAGAAGTAAGAAAAGGACTTAACTGTATAATAATTATTTAATGCTACAGAGTGTTTATAATATCTAAGTAGTAGTAAGTGCATTTCCCCTAGCACTTGAGCCTGTAACTCTTATGCCACTTTCAAATAGGAAAACGTGTTTTTTTATCACTTAGATAGTTTTAAATGAAGAAGACTTTCGATTTTTCTTGGCTTGGACAACTCTTTTATACATACAACCCCATCTGTAAGAGCATGTAACAAGATTCATATTGATAAATATCATTTTGTCACAGAAAAAGTACTTTCTAATAGTAGAGTCTGTCAGGAAATGAAGGCACGTGAAATATACAGGGTGGCCCATTCAAATCGGTCAGTATGGGAAACACTGAAACTATAAGACATACGAAGATTTGTTCTTAGGAACCATGTCACCGATTTTGATAAAAAGAAAAATTAACTGCATTCATACATTTGAAAAATAAACTGTACCCAGCCAGGGAATCGAACCCGGTTGTTTTGAAAAAAATAAACATACAATATTTCTATTCAGATATCGTTTGTGTAGGTCTTAAGCAGTAAATGTCTCTATGAAACATGATGTCTAAAATGAATGGAATTCATTGTTTTTACGTACTTAAATTTATTTTACTAGGTGTTTATTGTGTAAATCTTAAGAAAAAAAAACTTTTTTCTTTCATATTTATCAACGCAGTTTTTCTTATTATCAAAATCAATGACATGGTTCCTAAGAATAAATCTTCGTATGTCTTATAGTTTCAGACTTTCAGACTTTCCCATACTGACCGATTTGAATGGGCCACCCGGTATAGGCGTGCTTTACTGCCAGCCGCTTTCACTTCTCGCACAAGCGCTGCATGAAATTATTTTGCCAATTAAGGTTTAAAGTATTTAGTAGAATTGATTACTTAATGGCAAAGAAAAATTCAGGAAGCTTGAAGTACTTAAATGCTTGAAAGCAAAGCTCTTACTACGATTAACTTATAGGAAATTATTGGTGAGACTAATGAGATCGTCAGTATTCATGCGAGGTAATTTAGGAACAAAGGAAAAATAAGAACATTCGATGTATTACGATAGTAACTATAAAAAAATGAAAGACTAAAATATGAAGAAAAATAATAAATAAATAAGAAATATCTTGGGGCATCTCACATAAATCAACGTCACAGACCATCAACAAATAATATATAACAAAAAGCGTACTTCGAAGAACCCAAAGAACAAATCCGTGATGGTCAATAAATATTAACAGAAATAGTCATTCATAATTTAAGGCAATAATAAAAACAAGTTTAGCAAAGTATAAATAAAGATGCGATGAAACAGACATAGATTGGGAACTCTGTGATGATGATGTCTCACCTAAGTGTACAGAAGTAGAATATCTCGATAAGACTGAGAAAGGAGAAGCCGAGAAACAGACCAAGAAGACCTCCACAGTAAGCCAGGAAATCCGTCAGCTCGAACATACCCGTACACTCCCTTACTCTTGAAACGAAGAAAGGGTTCTTGAAGTACATTTTGATGGATGTGTCGTTTTCGGTGTAACTAGTAAAGAAAATATGACCTTATAATTTACCTGTTTCATGATATGATAAAGCTAAACTCGAGACGGTTTTCTAGAGGAAGTTTGGTAAAGGATTTTTAAATATGCCTACGGAACCACATGACGGCATTTTTTGTAAGGCTTATACGATAAATTCATGTACTTGATAATATTATCATTTATCATCTGTTGTATGTAATTTCGCGAAGCAAAAACAAGGTGTTTTGGTTATTTGGAAGTACATAATAAATAAATTCATTATGAACAAAAATAACTACCTGTCATCGGTATACTAAGTACTCATATCAATCATATCAATCAATGTACGTAAGTACAATTTTCAAATATAATATTATGCCACAGAGCAGTAGACATAAATTTATCACCACCCAAATATTCCCTTGGGTGTCGTAGAGTCGACTAAGGTATTGTAGTGTCACTGATTTTCTGTTATATATATGATAAATAGATGATGGGCAGCCAGCATCATCATAGTGAACACTATTGCGATTTCCAACCCGCTTGCCCAGCGTGCCCGTTTCGTGTGTATATATGCTCATTTATGGTTAATAGAAGAGGCAGTGGACTGGTGATATTATTATGATGTGACATCTTACCAGCCCACACATTGTTGATATTTTGCACTTTTTCTTAATACTTCAGCATGGTACTGAACGCTGGTACACGTAGGCAGACAATTGCATTGAGTCGATTGGTCAGCATTTCCATTGGTTTCACTATTTTCAGAAAAATATGTCTCTGGAAAAAGATAGTGTTGCAAGTTTTAATGTGGAAAATGATGCTTCCCAAAATGTTATATTTTAAAAAGAGATTTCACCAGAATAATTGTTTTTGTTTACAGTTTAAATATATGTCAAAATATACAGTAGGTATGTAATTTCGACACTTACCAAGAGCTGGCTTCAAACAACCATACATCACAGGAAACTTGCATAAGATCGTGCTGTCGTTGTCTAAAAACAAATAATCATTTCAATATGGGGCCTAAAACAGTCGCTATTTTATATAAATTTGTTGAGTTTGTTACTGATTTAGCTTTTTGCATAACAGACGGACATATATTTAATTATTAAGCTGATTCTTTATTTAATGTTCTCAATAAAGGTTTAGATGTTCTCACCTCTCACATGAATTTAATATTGATCGTTCAGAGTATTTTTAACACTACCTGCGCCAAAAAACAGCTTTGCTTTTGGCTACTTTGAGTTTCTAGGCTCAAAAACTTTTGACGAGCCCACTGAACGAACGTAATTGTTTAGTCCTAGTGAAGTTCAAGTCAAATTAGCAATGTTTTGCCGGTGGTAGAACCTCGTGCAGGGTCCGCCCGGATAGCTACCAGGCTACCACCGTCTTACCCGTTAACCTGCCGCTAAAAAGCTGTTGTTTTTGCACTGCTGTTTTTCGGTTTGGGGGTAAGATAGCCAGTGTAATTACTGGCATATATAGAGGCAATCCATCTAACTCCATCCATAGAGGTAATCCATCTGCTCATGGAAGGCAGCGCATAGGCGATTTTCTTGGTCACTATGTCCATGGGCCTCAGTTCCTGCTTTCCATCAGTTTGGCTGAGAGCTCAGTTGTCTACCTTCGCCACATACAAAATGTTTGTTTTTTCATCTCAAATTTCCATGTTCTTTCAATGGACCCTACATTTGGGAAATTTAAAATGAATGCTGACGTGGCATGTGGAACCAAACGCAGCCACATGTAGCAAGGGTGAAATTGGCGATGCATTCCAGCTGGCAATTGCTCTGCGAATATACCCGGAAGTACTTCAGGGACCTTTCTCCGGTGAAGTAGCACTGCCGACTGCAACATAAATCACAAGTATTAAGCTAACGTCTAGTTTTCGATTATAAAGCCCTCTTTACGAAAACAAAGTAGAATATACATATATTTTTCAAAGTCAAGTAGATCATAAGTACCCACTACCCACTTATCAAACTTTTTCAACTGATTCTTGTCTGTTATTACCATCGTTCTGATCACCCGAGTCACACTGGTTTTATGCAAATTAAGCTTCTTAATCTATGTAAACATGGAATCATAATTTTTAAAAACAGCGTGACTTAGGAAACCGTAACCATGGCAATAACAGACAAAATTGATTCACACAAGTACAAAAAATATTAAATACAAGAATCAGGTGCCTTAAAAGAAGACAATGAATGTGTGACAAGTATTTTTACATTTTCAAATGAGACTAGACTTAAAATAGTTGACAAAACTTTCACATTTAGTATAACAATGAATACAGAATGCGCCGCGCGCATGGAACTACAAGAAGAACTTTTAATAATCAAGTCAAAGCAGCCCCTGCCCTGCCCTGCCCAGCTTGCCCCTGCCCTTTCGCAAGAAAATATCCGAATGGCTTACTATGCATATGTTAATTCTATAATAGTGTATGGTATTGACCTATGGGGATTGGCTGCTGAGAGGGACAGGGTCTTTGTGATGCAGAAGAGAGCTGTTCGGCTACTGGCTGGACTGCCACCATTTTCCCCGGCGAGGGAGTCGTTTAGGAAATTTAAGATTCTGACAGTGCCAAGCCTCTATATCCTCGAGGTTGGGAAGTATATGTGGAGGCACAGAGATGATTTCCGCATGAGACGCCCAGACCAGAGGAAGACATGGCGTGTTTTCAACCCTGTGCCTGCTCGTTTAGCGCGCAAGTCAAACTCTCTATGGGTGGTAGGAGTAAAAGTATTTAACAGGTTGAGCCCGGAAATCAGGGAGGCTTCTTCTTATGAGCAGTTCGTCAAAAGGTTGAAGGAATTTCTCGTTGCCAAGGCATTTTATACTATAAAAGAATTTTTGACATTTAGGTTTTATAGCATTAAATAATTTTTATGACATAGGTATATAATATTAGTTGATTTGTTTTGGTATAATTATTTTGCGCTTTATTTTATGTGACTTTAATGTGTATATTTTTGTTTTTAAATTTAGTTTATTTATGACATGTAGGTAATATTATTAGTTAATTTATTGAGCATGAATCTGTACAATTTATATTTTATGAATAATTTTATTATGTTTAGATATTAAGGGTTTTTATGTTAAGTGGTGCGAATATCTATAATTGTGATTTTAAAATTAAGTATTTTTATTGTAATTAGGTATTTTAATTGTGTATATTTATTTTTTAACATGTGTTTTATAACATTAAATAATTTGAATTTGAATTTTGAATTTGAATTTTGAATTTGAATTTTGAATTTGAATTTGAATTTGATCATCCTCAAAATCTTACGTTTGTGCACTGCATCCAGTTAAAGATTCTGAGCTTTTGATAACATCCACACTGATGGCGAAGGAGTTAACTTTACCCGGCACCGCAGTGTAATAATACAGTGAGGACTGCGGCAGGTCTCCAGGATGATGCAAGTACACCTGAATGTAATGGAAAATTATGAAATCGATGGAGCCAATTCACTAAAGCACAGTGCAGGTCTTTGATTCAGTTTGGACAACAATTATTTCATGTATTTATTTTTCTTCATTGATCGAAATATTTTGCGAATTCTCATAAAGTAATGTAAGACTAAGGTTTGGAGTCCCAGAATTCGAAATTACCAGGTTATGAGTTAAGTTAATGAGCCAGTTGGCGTATGATGGTCCAGCATTTACCATTTATCGTGACATGCGTCTCTTTCGCACATTGTTACATGGCAGCAACGACGACAATTAATACGACGGTATTAAACAATACCAGCAAAACAAATGTCGTATAAGTAGATTCAGCCAACAAAAACAGGGATCTACCACTTTTAAACTTTATGAGGTACCACTGAATAGTCGAAAAGTGGTAGGCCACATTTTTTGTTGACGCACTTTTTGTCAAATCTGAATTGAAGGTACTGTACTGACCTTGAAACCTGGTTGTTCTCCATCGCATAAGTTGTCACGAGTTGTCTTATCTCGGAAGTCAAAGCTCACAACTGGATCAGCACCATTTGCCTTGACATGAACAGTAAAATTATTATCACTTGAATGAAAACTATTCAAATTCATTCTTTTGCGCTCGGAATTTATACGTAGATATTATTATTTTTTTATTTCTATAGGCACTGGTCTCACAGCCAGCTACTATAAGCTATGAACTATCGGCTATAAACACGAACAAAAGATACGCACTCCCGTGTAAATAAAAGAGACACGGCGATACTCGGCCAGATATCA
This sequence comes from Thaumatotibia leucotreta, assembly GCA_025490895.1. Lineage (NCBI taxonomy): Eukaryota > Metazoa > Arthropoda > Insecta > Lepidoptera > Tortricidae > Thaumatotibia > Thaumatotibia leucotreta. The sequence continues at coordinate 77,934 of JALPQI010003904.1, forward strand.
GCTATCACCGCCGGGCGGTGAGACCAGTGCCATAAAGATATAATTATTTTATGTACTAAACCAAAAATGGCGTGAGGCAGTTGGTAAGAGGTACCATTATTAAAATATACCAATCCACAAGACTAAATAGGCTTACAAGATCTAAAAAAGATAGCTAACAATCAGGAAATTGAACTATTTTATCGATTAATTTTGCCAGTGGATACCTAGCTTTATTTAAATATCTACATTATGTAGAAATTTTGTTCCGTGTCATATAAAAAAAAACCATATAAAAATTCAAAAGTAAGATCATTACTCGTCCACGCCTGGGGTATGTGTCGTGACTAGCGTTGTAATAACCTCCATCTAGAGACCAGCCTTTTTGACGAACAGCTGCATCCAAATACGAGTAATTTTGCTGAATCCTAAAACCACACAAAAAAACCTTTTTACATTTGAAAACAGTGGCAGATTACCCAACTTTTGGATACAAGTAAATAAAAAATCCACAGATGCGAGAGTTTTGAAAATATCGTATAGTTTCAAGTTATTATCCAGTATTTCGAGTTCAGTATCGGGAGACAAGATCAGATAGTTACAGCAAGATTTCTTATCGAATTGTGTAAAGGTAGGCCTTACCAATCCATATTAAGAATCTCTTCCGCAGCTAAACTGTTAAACGTAAAGCACACCCCTTCTTCAGTTAAAACCTGACTGAATATTTTAAAAGGATCAGCCACGACATCAAACGGGACGTGCCACCGCCCTATTTCAAATAAATTTTCCAACTTAGGTGCTACCTGTAACAAAAATAGCACACAGAAAACTAAAAAGAAAAAAACCACTACTTTGTCGCCTATCCCGCGACATAATCATGCTACCGACAGTCGACTCTGAAAGATGTGCTAGCCCCACAGGCTTAAAATTTATTTTGATTATGTTCTTACAATTTCTATTTCGCAAGATGGCGGTAGAAAAAAGATGAACAGTTTTTTTAATGATCAGATCTTGAATAATTCAGTCAGTCCTCGTAACAGCCGAACAAAGTACAAAATGTCGATCAGATTATGAACATTTACTTGTTTATTGATTAACTCATGTAAGTACTTAATTATTTTATATCCAATAATGTTAAAAATAATAATATGTCCAAGAATAAAACATACAAATAGACAAAAAACACAAAAGTTTAAAATAATTACCTCAATAATTTTTTCAACCGCAACATGGTCATCATTGGGTTGGTGAAAATAATCGATTAAGTTACTCGTAAAACCCGAAAAATCATTGCATATTAATAGTATTCTGCTTAAATCACTTACAAAAATGTCATTGTAATAACTTTTATCCCTGTAAAAAAATAATGTCCTCATAAAGTCACATCTATAGTTATTTTTCACATAAAATCGTAACTGAACAGTTTGTTACTTTTGGATACTCACATCCCTGTAAACGTGTCAACATTTTCGGGATTTTTATAGTAATTCATTACGTCCGTAAACAGTAAATTATAAATTTTAGTATAATTATATAATGTTTGGTCTATCTTGGCCTGAGGGCAAATTGTCACTGCTGGGAATGGAACCTGTAATAAAATACTGTACATAATCAATAAAGACAATGAGTACTGTAATTTGGGGTGGATTGAATTGATTTCAAACTTTGAATAAGAATTTACAGAATATTATGTATTTCCATGACAGCTGCTGTTACATAGAAACGGACTGCTTACATGATTTACATGTATACTTATTGAAAATGAATACTCATAATTAGCTTGCAGCAAAAATTGAAAACAGGAAATATTTAACCTCCGAGACGTAAGTCAGCCGCTCACTAAAGGTAACGATCACTTTGTTTGTTTGCCACTTCACCCACACATTCCGCATCAGGTGTATGCAAACAGCCAAGCTCACAAGAAAGGATATAATCCAAAATATTCTGAAAATCAAATTACAAATTTAATTTACCACGCGAAAATTTTACTACAAATCACCAATACTATGTACTAGTGCATGGACATTATTTGAACATGATCCGATAACGAGAAAACGACGATGATAACATTATCATCGTCGTTTTCTCGTTATGATGATAATAAAATTATTCATTTATTTTAGTTTTTACATCTGAATTGGTACCAATAATTAACTGGTAAAATTCTAACGCTTAGCTAGGAAAGAAATTAGCCTGTGACTTACGTGGCATTGCATATTTTTTTCATGATAATTTCAGTACCCAATGTTTGAACATAAACTATACGAGTAAGCATTTATTGACTTTGAGACATTGAGAATACAATAGACAAGGCAAAGTGGAAACAAAAGTGGACCCTGGCAGTGCCAGGGTGGCACTATTTAGGATAAAACGCCAGGATGATTCTCTGAGACTAGCCACATAAATCAGCTAGTCCTATACAGGTAATTCAACTAAAGCTCTTCATGTGTACAACAACGCCGTAATTCATTAAACAAATTACGTATTTCTTGTCATTTTAACACTTTAGGATTGTTGACTGAGGCGACGCAAAAGGGGTAAATCCATGTAACTGTAATTAAAGGGACCATTTGATCGTCTGTTATTTCTTATGATCCAAGTGTAAGTGTTACACTATATAAGGTCCTAATTTATTAGATGCAAATATTTTTACAGCTTATCAGCTGTACTCGGTCTCTGCAGTATATTAAACCGTAAAACATTATAGCTTTTATGATGTTTTTTTGGAGAAAACGAATAAACAAATTTGCTGCTTAAAAACACCCTGTTTATGTGATTATTAAATGAAAACTCATTTAACAGATTCTAGTACATCTTTTACGTACCACTAAACTGGAACTGGCCACTTAACGTCGATAAATTAAATACTTGATTGTCAATGTTATTTTCCGTTGGATTGTTTTTTTTTGATGACATGACAGACAGTGTTATTGTGACATGTGATAATGCACATGATGATTTTTTTTGAGACGAAGTTATAATTAATTTTATTAAAACGACATTATAAAAAAAACATCATTGAAAAAATCTTTTTTTTTAATGACTATACTTAAGTGGAAATTATTGTTGCTTAGCTTATTAATGCACCATTTAAATTTTCGCCCCGGTTGTAGGCCTCACACTGTATATAGATAAATATCATTTTGATATCTGGGCATAATAACAGTAAAATTTGCACAATTCATATAAACATGCGAGACATTGGTCACTTTCATTTCACTCTTGAAATTGTCCAGATGTAGAAATAGTGTAAGTCAATCGCCAATAATAGGTATTGGAAAAATAGTAACGTAAAATAGTTATTTGCGTTACAAGGGATCAAAATGATATTTTTCCGGCGAGGTTATATTGAATCCCAAATGAAGCGATGGATTGATCCTGATGAATCCTGAGCAAAATGAGGGATTCAAGCGTTAACACCCAAGACAAAACATATTTTGGTACCGTGTGACACACACTACCTATGAGAAAAATAAAAGATTTATCACATATTTAATATTTATGCAAATAATCGATTCTCGAATCGAATCGAATTTCAAATCGAAATCTTTATCAATTATGAACAAACTGTTTATTTTCATATTTCATTGTATTTTTTTAGGCTGGCAATATAAAATCCTTGAACAGAAAAGTGCCACTTTGATCCCTCCCAGCAGGGAAGAAAAGGCCCGTATTCGAATAGTTGGTGTGAAAAGGATTTTTGTTCTGTAGGTACTTACTTCTCTATCAGAGCAAGCCCTCGCTCCGTGACGTATCGTAAGCCGTGTAGTGTGGTGTTCTTTGCAAAATCCACTAGGACCTCATAAAATAATTTGTACCGCCAATTATGTCTCATTTCTCTGTTAGCATCATCTTTTTCATTATTTGGGTTTTGAAACGTTTGTTCACTGTAATAAAATTAAATATTGGCAAACTTATAAACATCCTGGAAGAAAAATCTGAATATTTTCTCGATTTACTTTATTTTTCATTTACAAATGTTCCTTTGCCTGAATTGACATTTTAACTACGAGTATAAAGTACGAAATTAAAATCACGAAATGTTAACATAAAGTCAATGACATTAATATTTTTATATTTCTTGAAGAATCACAAATATTAAATGAAATTCTTACTCCATATTAAAATTATTTAAACAATGCTGAAAGGACAGGTTTTTATCGCGGCTGTTGTTCAAATGGCCAGACAAAATACATGGTAATAGTAATTAAGCCGCACCTTATAATTGTTATGTCTGATAATACCCTAATAGATTCATTACCGTTATGCATTATGTAATGAAATTGAACTATTAATATTGGGGGTCGCTAGGATGTACGAACATCTGGCTTAGCAAAATCAAAATTTTACCAGCCGAACCTCAGATCTTATTAGACATCTAAACGGCACAGTCATAAATGTGAGCAACTTTTTTCTGTGGACCAACCCCAAAATCGCGAAAAATACTATATTTCATAGGAAATGTGAAGATCAAATTTCAAACTAGGTATATAAATTATACTAACATTAGTTGTCTTCTGTTCTTCCGCTTTACTATTTCAATTTTCTTTCACTTGCAGAAATAACGCGAAAAATACTCTTTCATAGGAAATGTGAAGATCAAATGTCAGACTATATAAATTATAATAACATTGGTTGTCTTCTGTCTTTCCGCTTGACTATTTTAATTTTGTTTCTGATGCAGGTACAATGTACTCTAAAAACATAGGTACCGTAAAACTACCCAACTATAGTCCAAAAGCTCCCAACTATGGTCCAAAACTAAGTCAAATATTTTCGATTTAGTGTAACTATTATATTATTGACGCAGTTGTTACACAAAGTCTCCTCATTAATGATTAAAAAACTTCGATAAAACCAAAATAAAATATTTCCATTGATGCTTAATTACGAGTTCAACTTGTGGTACATAGTTGTAGTACTGGACTATAGTCGTATGGTTTTACTGAGGAAAAATATCAAAAATTAAACCTTAATTATTTTGCCGCAGAATGTAATCAAACAAATGAACCTAACACCGCATTACATGTAATCGATTATATCGGTCGCGTTTCAA
>JALPQI010003905.1:0-79422 GCA_025490895.1 Thaumatotibia leucotreta
GAATCAGAAAGGGATTTGAGAGTACTGTTGACACAACAAATGACACAACCTTTAGCAAGAAAATAGTTGTTTATAGATGTAGTAAGTGATAAATTAATCATTCTGGAAGTCTCTGCACTCAAACTATAATTATATGAATATAACTATGAATATATCTTAGATTGACTTAATACACTTTTGTGTCAACAGTACTTTCGAATCCTATTGTATTGGTACTCTGTTTGGTTTGATGTTTAAATCCAAACCTAGGTACTTAATGAATCAAAAACAATGTTAATCACTGTATTTCCTTGTTATATTATGTATATTTGCTAAACCTTATTTTCTACTCTTAGTTTTAAATAAAAAGATACTGCAAGATTGTTTACCTTTTTTTAAATACCAAACCGAACAGTATAATCGCGGTTTTATAATACATTGCTATATAAGAATCAATCGATCGTATTCTGACAAAAAGTTTTAAGTTAAAAAAGTAGATCAGTCTAACCCCACCCTTTATGTGTCTCATTGTAAAGCGGGGCTGCGAGTAAGTGCCGAGTAAGCTATTGTAGAAATTTAGAACCTAAAGCTACATGCAGTGTTAGCTCAGGCTAGGTCACCTAGGCTTCCGTTTCGGTAGGTTATGACAGGGAGAAGCAAATTAATGAAGAGTTTTATAGTAGTTATTGACTACTGTGATTTGGCAGTAAGATGACAGGTTTTATTTTAATTATCTTAGGCTTGGTCACTTATGCTTCCGTTTTGATACGTTATACCAGGGAAAAGCAAATTAACGGAGTGTAAGAAAACTGTAAAGTATTTTAATAGGAGGTGCAGGCATGTATTGCTTGCCCTTAGAGAATGGTCAAAGGCGCCTAGCCTTGTAAGGGATTGCATATACCCGAGAAAATTGACCGGGGATTGCTAAGACCGAGTGGCCGAGGGGTACAGGCATCAGCCGCGAAAGCTGAGTACGTGGGTTCGATCCCCACCTCAAACGTTAGGTGATCTTGGTCATTTTTATTTGGTATATGACATCTAATATTTATAATTTAACAGAGTGTTTTGTAATAAAGTATTACTTTACTGTGACTTGGCAGGGAAATAATGTTTCATTTTAGTAAGCTATTGTAGAAATTTAGGATCTAAAACTACATGCAGTGTTAGCTCAGGTTACTCACCTAGGCTTCCGTTTCGGAACATTATAACAAGGAGAAGCAAATTAACGAAGAGTTTTATAATAAAGTAGCATTGCACTGTGACTTGGTAGTAAGATGACAAGTTTTATTTTGGTAACAAGAACAAAAGATACGCGTTTATGCTGAAGGTGGATCAGTGCGGAAGGGTGAATTGATGCAGACGCATCTTCATACAATATTGCGTTTTTGTATTACAAAATGCGATTCCATGCTGATAAATGTATCTTCACCCTTAGTCGACTCTTACGACACCCGCAGGAGAAGTTGGGGTAGTGACAAATGTACCTATTCTTACTGCCGTCACCACACGGCCACGGTGTTTTTTAGTATTTTATTTAAATTAAAAATATAAGTTATAAGTTGTAGGGAAGGAGCTAAAATAAGGAATGTGAAACACATATCACTATCTCATTCCTTAGTATAGAGTATAGCCCGTCCCTACAACTTACGTAAGACTTAGGTACAGGGTGTAATCCCAGCCTAACCTCTTTAGCTGTTCACAAAAATCCTCAAAACCCTAGCTTATTAAATATTGAATGCCCACAAATCAGAAAGTTGGCAAATAACAAATCTGTGAAGGCAAATAAATCAGGGTCTCAAACACGCCCTGATTTCAGATACAGAAAAAAAGATATTTTCGTCAGAAACTCATTTTCTTGTCGCACTTAGGTTAGGGATCAGTTGTTTTTTTAGCTGGGTCACAATAATAAATGAATAAAATATTCATTCTTTACACAAAACGACCTGGGCCATTTTTTTCAAAGTTGCGATTATGGACATATCATTTTTCGTGTTTGACAGCAACTCGCAGCTACACGTCTCTTTTTAATCAATACAATCGAACAGAGATGGGTAGGGTAGCTGCGAGTTGCTGTCAAACACAAGATGTGCTTGGGGGCTGGTTAACTTAACCTCTAGCCGCCCTGAAACAAAAGAAATTTTACTCTATTTCCTACAATGTCAATCCAAATTTCATCGGCAAATATTACTGTCTGAGCGGCAGGAAGATAACATATTATGTGGTTGACAGCTAGTTCGAGCCCTCTCGCGGCTAATCATCTCTTTTTCATCAATACAATCGAAAAAATACACAATATGGGCTAAAGACGCAATAGTGTCGGCAAAGACTTGAGTTATTTAATTCCCATTTTAGGACTTTTCTCATTTTTACGAGACTATCGAACTTAAAAGACTTTTTGGCTTGCTGAGTCCTGCATATAAAGTTCAAGTCCTAATAATGAAGACAAATTTTTTAACGTCGGTCCAAAAATTATGTAGCTAATGATAATTGTATATTGTATATCTTAAAAATGTTCAAGGTTCAAAATAAGCATATCATAAATACAAATGAGAAGCTTATTTTTGTTCAATATAATAAAAACCCTAGGTGGTACAATGTTGTATTGATTTCATCAGCTACATTATTATAGAAAAACCTTAATTTCAAAACACAAATCTAGCTAGTCTTCTTGAAGGACTCGAGTCACTGTAACACTGTAAAATAAGTCAAGTTTGTAAACTGAGTCTAGTCTTAGAATGGACTCAAACGACTCGAGTCTTTACCGACACTTGAAGCAGTTGACCCCATGTTAATTGTAATGGCCAATCCCGAGTTATTAATTTACACGGAACCTGTCTTAGAATTGATTTCGAGCTTGGCATTTTATTGGAATCTAATTTCGCTTCAACAAGTGCTACAGCTATCGACACCCGGCTGCCAGATCAGCCTATTCATTGTCAGAGAAGCGTTTACTACTCTATACGTAGTACGAATGGACATTCCTCCCAACTAAGTGCGGGCCGCTTCTTATTAACATTTTTGATACCACATCAAGTACAAAAGCTGTCACTCACACGTCACGTCAACAAAATGTCAAAATTCAAATTGAATTTTCCTTGTAGATCTATATTGCTCTCTGGACCTAGACTTATGTATCGGTTTTTGGCGTTAAGCCTGTGGTGCAAATATATCAGTCGTAGACGTCCAAAAGGTTAAAGCATACTGCCCTCAATGACATAATCCATCGGTCTCTTGCGTCAATTGGTGTGCCGGCACCCTTAGTTCCGTCTTTCAGCGTTGGGACCTTTGGCGCTCTGAGTATCTTCAAAGACCTATTCTAAAAGACTCAGAGACGCCATCAAAATCACAAGCCTTAATTGAGCGTGTCGTGTTGAGGTTGAAGACTTTGAAGAGTGTCCTATAATAATAGTAATAAAATAATAAATAACTTGGGACATCTTACACAAATCAACCTAGTCCCACGGTGAGCTCAATTAAGGCTTGATATGTACCAAGCGACGATAATCATAATAGAAAGATACATATAGATACTTAAATACATACACAGCCACGACCAAGGAACATACAACTAAGGTTACGGAGGCTGATATTTGGATCAAAATGCTTTTCGTTGTCTAGTTTCATACCACTCTGTCACGCTTTTAGTTGCTGTTTCGACTCAGTGATATAAAAAAAATCCGGTGCACTTGTATTTCTTTTTCACGCTAATTTTTAATCCATACATCAAAAATTAGAAACAAAACATCATCTCATATAAAAATCACAACTGTATCACGTTTTTTAGGGCCACAAAATAAGACAACGAAAAGAATTTTGACCCATTTATTTATTTTTATCTTCTCTCATCTTAAGAAACGAGCGTTTCTTAACAAATTATCAGTTTATTCTCTTCAGCACCAAAGACTACGAAGCCCGATCCATCACAGTGTCCGACGGAACCAAGTCATTTAAACTTTTTGCGCTTTTTCAACAAACCCACTCACTTTCTTGGCGACAGCCAAAAGTTCAAGTATTTCTAATTATATTTCTATGGAGTTGGGGGCTCTTAAATACAATTTTACAATTCCGAATGATATACAATTACTTTCGAAAGTCGAGTTTCGAAAGCGTTCGAAACCCGGACGAGATGAACAAATAAAAGTTAAGTCTTTAACAGGGGACTCCTTAAAAAGTCCGGATAGGAAGTCGTGCGTCCTATATTATATTCGTAAGGTTCTAATTTAAACAAATATTCAATGGAAAGGAGTGATAAAAAGATGAGGCTGTATTTCAATCTGGAGTGACGATCATTTTTCGACTAATCCAAAAATACACAACAAATCCTCGAATAAAAGCTATTAACATGGCGTTTTAGTGCATGTTCAGATATTTTTGAGTGCCTTGGCCGCTCCGATTAATCTGATGACCACTGTACTACAAATACCAAGTTGCTTAATGTTCTTAAATAAGGGGCGAAAGTTGACAGTAATGCTTTTTAAAACTCATTAAACTCTTTTAACAGAAAAGATGAATTAACTTACAAATTACAAACGACTTTCAGAGCTGTTTTGGTTTTTCAACTTTTTACATTATCGCTAAGTAAACAGAAGTTAAAGAATAAAATTTTATTATTGTAATAATATCATCAAATCGTTTGTTCTAGTTGTTTTCGTTCTGCGACATGCATTTATAACTACATAAATTATACTGAGTCACTGGTTTATGATTTGAAATGAGACAAGACTTTATTTGATACAGTATCTATTATTGTACAAAGAAATCTGTATAAAAGAGACATTTCCGGATACCTGATTTTACAAACTAAAGATGATCGACTGTTGAGCAATACCTAATCAATATGACGATAAAACTAAATCTTATCATCAGCACTGCTACTCGTAAGATAATACACTAATTTTAAGATAATCTGATAATGTTATTTTAAATTGATTATCGAACTATTACTCAGATAGACATAGAGTAAGAAACATGCCTTTTCTAAATAAAGTAGTATTGATAACTGGAGCTGGTTCAGGCATTGGTGAAGCTACTGCAATCAAATTTGCCAAAGGAAATGCAAGGTTAGCTTTAGTGGACGTCCGAGCAGATATTCTCAAGAAAACAATCGAGACTTGTGAAAAACTAAGCAGAACTAAAGTCCTCAAAATAATAGCTGACGTCTCTAATGATGAAGATGCAAAAAAGATTGCTGAAGTGACTCTTAAAGAATATGGAAGAATTGATGTATTAGTCAACTGTGCTGGGATATATGGCGCAGGGAGTATTCTTGATGACAATATTATTAATACATTTGATAAAGTTGTTGCAGTTAATTTGAGAAGCATGGTAGCTTTGTCTCACGCTGCGAGCGCTGCTTTGATTGAAAGCAAAGGTAATATTGTGAATGTGTCAAGTGTTCGAGCGAAATCTGGTACAGAAGATTTTTCTTACTCTGTATCGAAAGCTGGAGTGTCTCATTTAACAAAAGCAATTGCAATTGATTTGGCCTCTCATGGGGTGAGAGTTAATGCAGTCTTACCAGGTCCTGTAAAGACGAATTTAATGGCACATGCGGGTCTTGGTTCAAAGCCTAGTTATGCAGGAAAGGAACCTTTGAAGAGAGAGACAAAAGCTGAAGATGTTGCTGATTTGATAATGTTTCTAGCCAGTGAGGCAGCTATTGGTATTACTGGATCGGAGTATTTGATCGATGGTGGTTTTCTGTTAGAACATTGAAAAGTTTAAATGGCAGTGATGATTTTTACCGTAATTTTCCTCCTAAGCAGAGGAATGTCAATGTAGCGTAAAAATGAAATAAATCATCTTAAACATACACACGTGCGTTTTTTTATTTAAAGATATAATTAGAAACTACTTAAAAATATGCACTTTTAAGGATGCGTCAGACCATCACTTCGTTTTCATTTGTAAGAATGATGTCACACCGATGACAACACTAACTGTTGTCAAAGATGAGTCAACCCGGTCGCGGAATGGTCTAGCGTGAGCCGCTCTTTATTCGTTCAGGTCAACAAATATACGCCTGATAAGGCACTGGTCTCACCGCCAGCTACTAAGCTATAAACACGAACTAAAGATACGTACTCCTGTTTTAAAAAAGATACACGGCGCTACTCGCCCGGCGGTGATAGCTGTTAGCTGGGCGAGCATCGCCGTGTCTCTTTTATTAACACGGGAGTGCGAATATTTTGTTCGTGTTTATAGCCGTTCGTAGCTTAGTAGCTCGCGGTGAGATCAGTGCCTATGTAAGCGTTACCCTGGCTATCATTCTTTTTTTAATCAATACTGTCACATATTACACAAATGGGTTAGTCCCATAATAAGCTAGATACATAATAATAGATACTTAAATACATACATATCAACATCATCATCATCAGTCTATGTTAGTCCACTGCTGGACGTAGGCCTCTCCTATTAACTATTCGTATAGACGCATTAGCACAGAATATATAAAGGAGGTAAATGCCCATAATCACCACGCTGGGCAAATGGATTGGCGACTCAACTCCTCCTGCGGCTGATGATGGGCAGCAGCGTCGTCATAGTGGGCATACATGTAGATACCCTTAAATATGTATTTAATAAATATACGCGAGTTTACCCGTTTTATATTTATAGTCGTAAATTCATGAGTACCTAATCCTCGCGGTAACCGAAGAAAACTTTATCTATAATATGTACTCGTATCTATCTATTATACACCGTGGGCTGTTTAGACCCGACCAATTTTAACAGTGTATTCCTGACCACATTTAGAAACTAAAATGTCATACTTTTCTGGATATAGCCTAGTTTCAGAGTTATTACCAATTGAAAAAAAAATGTATTGTTGTTACTCAGTAGTCAGTACAAAAGGTTTTTTTTAACGGGGTTAGTGTCATTATGGACAATAGTCTCACTAACCTCATAATACATGTCAAAAAGTGAGAAATAAAACCTTTAATAAATTAGGTTTACAAAAAAAATTTAAATAGAATAACATTTTTTTTGGCAAAAATTATAAAACTCAAATAATATATTTTGTTTGTTTTTAAATCAAAAATGCGTAGTTAAAATCTTTCGGGCTTAAACAGCCCACGGTGTATTATGTCGTCGCTTGGTACTTATATCAAGCCTTAGTTGAGCTTACCGTGGCACAAATTGTGTAAGATATCCCAAGATATTTATTTATATATTGATATTTATTATATATACAATTAGGCGCCTCTTTAGCGACAAATTATCTTCGCAGGCTATACTTAACCCTGCAATTTCAGATGCACTGCAATTAAGTGCACTACGGGGCGCAGTTGGCTCTGATAAACTTGGTCCATACATTCACTGCTTATTAATGGTTACTGCCTTTGTTCTAAGTTTACTGGCTAGCCAAAAGGACAATCTTTAACTCTCACGCAGGAACCAGTGGTTCCGTACCACTGGTTCAAAGATATATGAATATCCTTAAGGTGCATTCAGACCAAAAGAACATTCGCTGTTCTATCCCCCGCTCTACGAAATCAACCAATCACGTTTTGTATAACGAGCGAATTTCGTAGAGTGGGAGGTTAGAATAGCGAATGTTCGCTTGTTCTGAATGCACCTTTAAATAAAAAAAATCGTGCGTTCTAGCCTCCTCACCGTTGTGTAGAGCAGAAAATCTTAGTCTTAAAAAAATACAAATAGTGGGTCGAAGACTATGTTCATTGTGATGAACATAACCAATTTAAGAGTTAACGGGGGTTAGATTAGTACATTAAAAAAATCGTATGAAATAATTTCGCTAACAATGTGGAGCAACACTTTAACCCCTTACCGCTTGAATAAAAAATAAATTGTTGAAATTTGAACTCTAATGGCAATCAATTTTACAGCGGCCATATATGGCTTCGTATGCGGTACGGGGGTGTAACTTAAAAAAAACTTCGTAATCCATGATTACATTAATTAATTCCATACGAAACGTCTGGTTGACTTAACTAAAGACCGAAGAGCTGGCGACTTCCTTGCACAACGCATCAGTATTGCGATACAGCGAGGAAATGCCGCCAGCGTCCTCGGTACAATGCCACTAGGGCCAATCTTAGATATGTTAGGTTAGGTAGATTAGTTAGGTTTAATCTATGTACAAATGTACATAAATTGAAGTTTTGAAAATTAATTCGTTAAAAAAAATGAATTCCATGTCTGGTTTAATTTATCGTTATCGCCCGTATTAGGTTTACACAGGGTATTGTGCTTATCGTGAGAGTAACTCGATTTAAGTAAAAATGTCTGTTTATATTTTCGGTTAAATACAACACATCATCGATAATATCTATTTTATTATTATTTTATTTTTCTTTTTACTTTTTTAAGGAATAACAAACAATATAGTAGATATTATAAACATATAAGTAGTGCTTCATGTACAGTCAACAACGTTATCCACGAATTACTGTTGGATATAAACGTGGCAGGATTTCTTCTGAACTTTGCTTAATAATTTTATTTATTTATCCTAAACCTCAATAACAAAGCAATTTGAAGCAAAACGGCTATAACGAGTAGGCCGAAAAATCGATACGATAAGATACGTGACCCTAAGAATGTATGGAAATGATCAAATGACTTTTCTTTCGAATGTCATTATCATACATTTATTATGTAGGTATCGCTTAACGTATACGATTTCGGAATGAGAATTCTACGAGTCGATAAGTCACGTGACCATAATATAATATGGAAATGGTCACGTGACTTCATTCTCGTAGATTTATGACTTACCGCTTATCGTATACGATTGCAGAATGGGAACTTGGCTAAGCCTGCTGTTATTAAAAACAAATCGATACACGGCGGACCCGCTCGCATCCGCATCCGGTCGCCATTTTTCCCAGATTTGGGAATCGTATCGCGGCGGATGTTAGTGATGCGCCGTTTCCGGGACTTTTCCCGTTGACCGGGAATTGCGACTGGGAAAATAAGGCTAGTTTTCATATTTAAAGGGTAATACACTTTTCATACATGTTGATTACGTGATGTGCATATTTTGCATGGGAAAGTGATTTTGGCAATATTGTACTAAAAGTTGTTCACTATAGCTAACTACAGAGTGCCATTTGGGTCCGAAAAAACCTCCTATGTATGACTTATAAGTAAAAAAATTAACTGTGCGAAAGTATGATAATTGTCTTGCTGTCAAAGATCTCTTCTCTTGAGAGCTACAACGATGGATAAAAGTGTTCAAATATTAGCTTTACGCAAAGTTATTTTTTTTAATAAATTTACGACATGATTTATAAGAAGAAGACTATGTCTGGAAACTTGGAGATCCAATTATGAAGTGTACTTAAAGCCACGTCAAACTACAGCCAAAATATAATGGTGAGAAAAAAATCCCGGAATATTTTCCGGGATTTTTCCAGGAACGGGAAAGTTCCGGAACATCCCTAAGCGGAAGTGGCCGCAGCTCCATCGGGCACGTCCGCTCGTTCGGTGTTATAACTGGGTAGTTGAAAAACTAATAATCATTATGATAATTCACGCAGGTATATGTATAAGATATATGTATACAGGGTGTAATTGATAAGTGTTTACAGGTCATAATTTCGTAAATATGAGAGATATAAGAAAACTTGTAACTGATATCGAAAGTACGTTACCTAACGAGTAAAATTACATTAATAACTTTTTCTAAATAGATGGAGTAATATTAAAAATAATTATTTATACCTTTAGTATGACGACTAGCCTTAAAAAATGTCGGGTGTCATAACAGATAAAACTGTTAGAGATTCGTTATTTGTACGAATACATTGTTTATAAAATATTTAATGTAACATTTATTCTTAAATAAAAAAATATTCGTATTAAACTAGTCTTTGAATGAACGGTTACGTACTAAATGTATGGAAGGTTTTGAAGTTAATATTTGACATATTTCTGCTTTTATTTCAAAAAGGATATTAATGTAATTTTACTCGTTGGGTAATGTTCTTTCGATATCAGTTAGAAGTTTTCTGGTATCTGCTATAATTACGGAATTATGGCCTGGCAACACTTAACGATTACACCCTGTATTTGTATATACTACGAAGCCTACTACGATAATTTAGACGAGTTGCGAGACTTGCGAGTTGACGACCTGCCATTTAGACGAGTTGCGAAGTAGGCGACCTGCTATTTAGACGAGTTGCTACTCCGTAAAAAGTAGACGAGTTACTTTTTAGACGAGCTGATATTTTCGACGAAATGCTACGTAGACCATTTGCGAATTAGACGGACTGCTCCGTAGACGACTTGCGAATTAGACCCCATGCTACTAATCCTAAATAACTACGAAGCTCTACATAGCAGTTTATGCAAAATTGAATTCTATAAACGTTTGTCAAAGATGTTGCGCCGAAATATGCGCGGTGTTAAGAAAAGCCCTGTCCTGCCCATCTTGGCACAATTGAACAATTGCTTTTGGGGGCATTTTTGAGCTGGCGTTAGACGTCCATGTTATACAGGGTGTAAGTCTAATACGGGCGAAGCTCTTAACGGGTGTTAGTTTACGACATATTAAGTACATTAAAATAACTTTTACTTAAAATTAGAGCAACAAAATTTTCCATACAAAATAATTCGGCGCGCAATGTAGAGCAACATACGCGAGTTAAGCACTCGTTGACAGCTAATTTCAAAAGCAGATGACATAACTGCCATATCAACAATATCAAATGTTCGTAACTACATTGCTGCTCCGATAATCTTTAAAAAATTCTGTGGTGTCATAATTAAGAGTAACTTTAAAAAAACCTTGTAATCCATGACTACACTAATGAATCCCATGCCTGGTTTAATTGATCGCCCGTATTAGATTTACACACTGTATATGATTGCAGCTAGATACCTACACTATTTTATTTCCAACTACCAATAGTAAATGCCCGGGATAGTGCGGGAGCAACAGGTTGTAATCGATAGTCACAAGACACGGGATTTTATTAAATTCCGAGATGTCGTGTCGAATACCGACGGCGCCGTGCAATTCTAGTGTATCTCAAGTTTGCTTATTTTTAGTTGCACGGCCTTTCTCTCAAGTGATTTACGCTTCATGGTTCACTAATGTTTAACCAAAACAATGTTAGCAAATATTTATTTTACAACAAACGTTTCACCAAATGTAGTAAGTGGCAAAAATGTTATTCCGCAATTGTATCATTTAACAAACTCTCAGGATACCACGCTTCACACCTACCCGTAATCGTAGGCATCACTTGTAGGGTTTGCAAATAATCGAAAGTTACTGGAGTTCGAATATTCGTTTTTTTATTTTGATTGAAAAGCATGCAAAAACCTAATCATTTTAGATACGTAGTTTTGCCTTTCCACGGCAAATAGTATCGTATTGGTAAATAGCATTACCATTTTAATACAATACATGATACATTGTATAATCGACTCTTCTGAAACTTCCCAACAATATTTTAGGTGGGTTATCACTAGGGGTCGGAACTATGGGTGCAAAACTTTAACAAAACTTAAAGTTCCTGGTGTAATCATACGCGTCGCATGTAGTGTTTGCAAATATTCTAAAGTTCCTGATGTAATCATACGCGTCGCGTGTGGTGTTTGCAAATATTCTAAAGTTCCTGTTGTAATCATACGCGTCGCGTGTAGTGTTTGCAAATATTCTAAAGTTCCTGATGTAATCATACGCGTCGCGTGTAGTGTTTGCAAATATTTTAAAGTTCCTGTTGTAATCATACGCGTCGCGTGTAGTGTTTTCAAATATTCTAAAGTTTCTGATGTAATCATACGCGTCGCGTGTAGTGTTTGCAAATATTCTAAAGTTCCTGGTGTAACCATACGCGGCGCGTGTAGTTTTTGCAAATATTCTAAAGTTCCTGGTGTTCGAATATTCGTTTTTTTTATTTTGATTGAATTTAGAAAAGCATGCAAAAAACTAATAATTTTAGATACCTAATTTTGCCTTCCCATGGCAAATAGTATCGTATTGGTAAATAGCATTACCATTTTAATACAATACATGATACATTGTTTTATTGGGTAATATTACCATAATCAACTCT
The DNA here is from genome assembly GCA_025490895.1 of Thaumatotibia leucotreta. Classification (NCBI taxonomy): domain Eukaryota; kingdom Metazoa; phylum Arthropoda; class Insecta; order Lepidoptera; family Tortricidae; genus Thaumatotibia; species Thaumatotibia leucotreta. The sequence continues at coordinate 12,018 of JALPQI010003905.1, forward strand.
TCTGAAACTTCCCAACAATATTTTAGGTGGGTTATCACTAGGGGTCGAACCGAAACTATGGGTACAAAACTTTAACATAATGATGCCGCTAGCATCCTCGGTACAATACCACAAGGGCCAATCTTAGATACAGGTTAGGTTAAGTAGATTAGTTAGATTTAATCTATGTATATAAATTGTAGTTTTGAAAGTAAAACTCAAAAAAAGATGTATGTGTACTTTGGAATGTAGATTACATATAAAAGTAATCGGATTTCTTTTTGCCCAACTATGGTTGCGATGGCCGTCCTAAGGATTTTTGAGCATCACCAGGGTGCTTAGCTAAGTCGCCAATCGCTAGCGCTTAATCTTCAATCGTAAACGAAAGGCAGCTAACTGTCTTTGTCGCACTAATATGAAAGAGTGACAGAGAGGGAAAACTACGACACGCTATCAAGCTGCGACCATTATAACATGGACGTCTACCGCCAGCTCAAAAATGCCCCCAAAAGCAATTGTTCAATTGTGCCAAGACGGGCAGGATATAGCGCTTTTCTTAACACCGCGCATATTTCGGCGCAACATCTTTGACAAATGTTTATAGAATATAGCCAATCAAAACTTTGATGGACCAATCACAACTAATTTTAAATGGCGGTTTAAGTTTTTATAGGTTGATATTGACACTTATTACCGTGATGCATTGAACTTATTGACACTTGTCAACTAAAATTCAGGACCGTTTTTGAAAGGCAATTTAATATGGCGTGAGGCTTTTATGTTTTATTTGTTCGTAGCTATGAAGCGTTAGCGATTGGCAACTTGGCTAAGCACCCAGGCCTGTCCAACTATACTTCGTTTTTTTTAGCATTAGAAAGACCTTTGCAGAACGAGATATAAGGTTTTTTTACAGGCAAATTCTGCGGATCGAACAGTAAACACGAGTTATTAAATATCACGAATTTATTATCATGCTATATTAATACACATTACTCAGTATTGTGAACAGATAAGAAACATAATGTTAGTTAATTTATATTCTAAGATGAAAAGATAATAATTTTAATAAATTGCGTATGCAATTTTTCATGGAAAGGTTGTACATTAAAAAACCTAAAGAGGCAGAGTTCTCACACAATTTTAAAATGTCACTGTCTGTCATTCGACTTCATGTTGTTGTTGGTTGAGTCGGTTGTGTTTTATATTGCTGTTAGCTTACTTAAAGATTGTTGTTATCGTTTTTGTTCAATTTCGTTATTAATTGTTGATCTATTTAGATATTTTGTTTGTTGGTGCACATTTAAAATAGATGAAAGCAAAATCCTGTGACTACTAGTGAAAAGCGGATGGTGGTGAATATTTACAAATTAAGAAATGTCCCATAGAAAGGAATATCCCACTAAATCGGAACGTGTGAAAAAGACTGCTGAGACTGCTGGCATATCGTTGGCTACGGTATATAACATTGTAAAAGCATTTTTTTTTTTTAATGGAATTAGATAATGTAATAGATAACACTGTGGAAAAGATTATTATAAACGTTGGTGGTTCCGAGTCCTCGGACTCTTCCACTGACAGTGAATAAAACTATGTATGTCATCTGAGTTTTATTTTCTAATTTGTTACCAAATTCAAACTACATTAGAGCGTCCCAGACCGCCTATAATGGCGACATATTTGTCTAAACGACGTTGCCGATGCGTAGGGTTGTCTTAGTATTGTTATCTGCTCAGTCTTTATGACACCGTGTCCGCTTTTATACCGATAGTTTTAATCCTTAAATGCATGACTTTTAAAAGTATTGGGAGTGCATAATGTAATCCAGATTAAATATGCAAATATTGTTAAATTTTAGACTGTAAACTTCATTAAATTCAGTAAATGTAAAATCGGTACGATATTAGTTACAAATAAAAAAAAATACTTTGTTAAAAACCGCCAAACACTAAACGAAAACTTCTTTTTTTAAATTATAACTTATAACTTTTTTTAAAAAACAATTATAACTTTTTTTAAATACAGTTTTGCCAACAAATTAATAATAAATGTGAAAACTATGCGTTCAGCTATCGGTAAATATCAAATGATATGTATATATATAAGTTCCGAGAAATTCAGTGGTATCGGCCGAAATCGAAGAAGGAAGGTTTACGACCACTGCTTCTTTGTTCACCCGTTTGACAGATAATTCTAATCTTAAATAAAACGAAGTTTAGGGCGTTCGGTTCGAACTGTCAGTGCCACCCAGGGAGGCCATCGGTAGGGCCTCTCGGCAAGCGATGACGCACGTCGCGCACTCGCGAATGTTGTTCGTCGAATATCTACTTACTAATTCGACCGCTGTCAGAGAATTGATTATAACAATGAACAATAAAAATAATAAAAATAAAAACAACATAAAAAGGTGGTAATTAAATATTAAGATTATATCATTTTTGAAAAGGAAGCAACCTTATTTTTCAGGTACGAGTTACGCGATAGAAAGAGAGCACTTCTACATGACATTTAGCGTTGCGCGGTGGGAATTTGAACTTAATAGTATCGTTGCAAGAGTCATTATTTCTTTAAACGGGTTTTTGGAGATGGTTTTCTGTACTTGTAACTTGTACTTAACATATATTATGTATTAATTTGTATATATTATCTATTTTATTATGTATTGCATGCATATGTTATTTCAGTAAGTATATTTGTGTCGTAGGCGTAGGGTAGATTCATTGATAGTAAGTAGTAAGTAGTAAGTAATCTTGTATAGCACCACCGCCCACAACTTCTCTGCTTTGCCTTAAGGTTGACTGGTAGAGAATGCCTTTTGGCATTTTTTCGCCTTTTGTACATTAAGGATTTCTTTTGTGCAATAAAGATTAAATAAATAAATATTGTGTGTCATCACGCTTTATGTATTTATTTTTTGGCCTCCTTGAGTAAATATTATAATATTATTTAGATACTCCAACATTTCCCCTCATTACCGAACTGTGACGTCACAAAGCTAACGCCTCAGATTACATTTCCACCATCTTGTTCAAAGTTAAAATTTCCTCAGCCTGGCACGGAAAGTTAATAAAAAGTTGGTACATTAACATTTCGCTTACCGCCTGTATTTGGAAAGTAGGAACTCGTTTGCTTCAATCTGTGATTTTTTTCTTTAACAATTGCTTTTTGCGCGGAATGGAGTTTGGTTTTGTTCGAATGGTTTATTGTTAACACGTAGGTAGATGCCATACGGTACTGAAACGTGGCCGCTTACAATGGGCCTCATAAGGAGGCTCAAAGTCACCCAAAGGGCAATGTAGAGGGCTATGCTAGGAGTAGTGATCGAATTAAAAATAAGGCCATCCGCAGCAGAACCAAAATAACCGAAATAGCTCTCCGAATCGCTAAACTGAAGTGGCAGTGGGCGGGGCACATTACGCGTAGAACCGTTGGCCGTTGGGGCCGCTGTAAGGTACTTGAGTGGCGGCCACGTACCGGAAGGCGTAGCGTGGGTAGGCCCCCAACAAGGTGGACCGATGACCTGGTGAAGGTCGCAGTCCGCTGTATGCGGCTGGCACAGGACCAGTCATTGTGGCAATCCTTGGAGACGCATAGTTTAGCATTGGACGTCTTTCGGCTGATATTATGATGATGTTAGATATTGAGATATTTTTGAGCACAGTGACCACTCCGTTACATTATATCTGATGATGTACTGTCGACAAAAAAGTCTCCTTTACAGCTCACAAGTGCAAACATCTTACCACGGATGCGTGATACACATAGAAACTCGGTTGCAACGAACGCTCATGCTGTCGCGTGACGAGACAAAAGATAAAGAGAAAAGAAAAGAAGATAAAGAGAAGAGGTAAGATGTTTGCACTTGTGAGCTGTAAAGGAGACTTTTTTGTCGACTGTACAATCCACTTCAAGGATATTATTACGGTTTAGGTATCAAAAATACATATGTTTACACGACCTTATACATATAGTCAAGGCAATAAAGTCATGTATAGCACTGGTCTCACCGCGAGCTACTAAGCTATGAACTATGGGTTATAAACACGAACAAAAGATACGCACTCCCGTGTAAATAAAAGAGACACGGCGATACTCGCCCAGCTATCAGCGGCCCTACTGCGAAAAAACGAAATTCGTAAATTTCGAGGATTCGTCTCTCTCACTCTAATGACGCCTTCGCTTGAGTGACAGAAAAATCCTCGAAATTTACGAATTTCGATTTTCGCGGTAGTAGGCCAGGGTCGCGTTTTATAAAGTTACAATTTACAATTTCGCTGTTTGCCTCTCTTTCTAGCCAATATGTGCGTGCGTTAGAGAGGCAAACAGCGAAATTGTAAATTGTAACTTTATAAAACGCGACCCAGCTATCACCGCCAGGAGTGCGTATCTTTTGTTTGTGTTTACTTTGGTGTCGACTTTACAATACATATTTATCATTACGAAAAATCAAATTAACCCAGTGGAAAATTAATATAACAAAACCCAGTTTTTTTGTCTTATTTCGTGTCTCCGATAAATTCCCCGAGGCAAGAATAGCGAAATTCCTCGCGATCATCCAAGCTTCACTAATTTGTCGGTACTTTCAAGATCAGGTGACGACAATTTGGATTTAAGGCGAGCTTCCAGAACTTTCCAAATTATGGTCGTATGAAATAGCCCATTTTGGAAGTCATCAATAAAATTATACCCCAATAAATGTATCATCCAATGTTTCAAAAAAAAAATCTATTACCAGAGATCGTACAAATGAGCGTCATTGTTCGCAATAATATCATATGGACAACATAATGGCATTTCTCCGAGCGTTTCAACCGCCGTGACTTTGATGGCAGCCTTATCACACGAATCCCGTGAGAGATGCAAGAACTTTTGGACGTAGTTGACCACTCGTAGTTACCAAGATATCCAAAAATGTATGAGATACCCACGGAAATCAGGCAATAATGTTGCCGCCGAAGTCACGGCGGTGGAATAGCTCGGAGAAATGCCCAAAATTAATGAAACGAATAATTTCTTTAAATTTGATTTCGAAGCTTTAAAGTGGCAAATAGGTAATTTTCTGATAATGATTAAATTAATTATACAATCGCCTTTGGAGTCATGTCAATTATATTATTCCAAACAATGAAGCAAAAGTTTCCGATCTCTGCCTATTACTTATAACGTATGGACACAAAGAGAGGTACCTAAATGTCAATAATCACCAAGCTATGTGTAAACATGCCGTGTGGTGACGGCAGTAAGAATACATTTGTCACCAACCCAACTCCTCCTGCGGGTGTCGTAAGAGTCGACTAAGGGATTGAAGTGTCACTGACCATTCTACAAGATTAATGATGGGCAGCAGCGTCATCATAGTGGACACATTACTGCGATCGCCAATCCGCATGCCCAGCGTGGCGATTATGGGCATTTACCTCCTAATGCATCTATACGCATAGTTAATAGGAGAGGCCTACGTCCAGCAGTGGACTAACATAGGCTGATGATGATGTGTAAACAGATTGGCGATCGCAGTAATATGTCCACTATTATGACGATGCTGCTGCCCGTCATCAATCTTCATTTACCTAATCAATGAGTGACTTCAATCCCTTAGTCGGCTCTTACGACACCCACGAGAACAGCGGCCCTACCGCGAAAAACGAAATTGGTAAATTTCGAGGATTTGTCTCTCTCACTCTAATGATGCCTTCGTTTGAGTAACAGAGAAAAATCCTCAAATTTTTCGGTAGTAATCAAGCCAGTTCGGGTGGTAATAAAATGTATTCTTACTACCATCACCACGCGACAAAGCTTGAAAAATACCATAATTTAACCATAGACGTTAAAATTAAGGTTATTTTAATACCACCAAGAAACTTCGTCGCTCGAAAGCCCACCTTAAAGGAATTATTCCGGGTCAAATTATAAATTTGTCGCAATTTGTCTTAAGGACTTACAATTTCAGTAATAATGTTGTTTGCAAGGGATTTGTCGGAAGTACAGCTATTATTGTGAGGGTCTTTGATCTATACAACACTCATTATTTCACAATAATGTAACACTTGGAGAAAGAAGCCAGTTTAATGGTGGCAAATTCATTTCAATACAAATTACAGGGGGCTTTGGAAAACTCGAGCATACGTTGACTTAGAAATTCAATAAAGAAAAGTCTTAGCTTGTTAATTTTATACAAGTACCTAATTAAATATGATTAACAAAAGTTGAGAGGTGACGACAGTAAGAATACTACATTTATAACCACTCCAACTCTGACCATGGGTGTCGTAAGAGTTGACTTAGGAATTGCTGTGTCAATAACCATACATATTTATTACTAACTTGTGACAGAAGATCGTACTCTTCCATATAATAATATATACTGATCAACTACCTAAGTACTTTACTGGGTACTTTTTTATAATACCTATAAATTGTTAAGTTTTAAAAATAGAAAAAAGCTTTTCCATCCGATGGAAAGAATATGTACATACAGACAGAAATTTTGAAGGTCTTTGCAAATTAAAACAACTGAAGAGCGATCAACTCTATGCCACATATTGAAATTTAAGTTCTGTCATATCATATCCTCGATTGTAATATGAATTAATGTAACCACCAAAATTAAGAAATTGAGTTAAGTATACCGTTCAACTGCGAATTCCCTGCTCTAACAAACGGTATATATAAAATATTGATATCCAGAAAAAAATGTTGATTACGTTAAAAAAAACTTTGCCATTTTATAGAGTTTCTTCGTTTTTTATTAACAGGTTTCAAAAAATCATAGACAATAGATATAAAGTAATATTTAACGTAAGTACGAATTTGTAAGTACAAATAGTACATCAAACGAAGGAAACTCAGAAGAAAAAACTCGTGTATAAGTGAATTTTGGCATAGTTGTAGGGAATGGTGTTTTAAACCACATACTAAAAGTACTGGTGGTTAGGGGTGGAGCTAACGGGGGGAGAGGGGTGTAAAGGTCCTTATTTTTAATGTTTCGTAAATAACTCTTAAACCGTGGCTTATAGCAAAAAACGTTCTAGTACATAAGTAATCTACATAAAATTCTCTACAAAAAAGATCTAAGTATGTTTCCTGTGGGATCAATGTGTCATGAGATAAGAAAGCAAGAAGACGGACACTAAAGAAATAAACACAGTTGTCTAAGTAGGTATGGCACATACAGAATGCTCGCGATAATTCCAAAAGATTTTAATGCTCAATTCCTGACCATATTTATAGTCTTTAATGTTATATAAAATTTCATGGATTCGGCTTGGTTTCAGAGATAATCAACCTTTTTTTCGAAATAAGTTTTTCGACCTAACTCGTCATAAAACTTCTTTTTGATTACAATGCTACCACAATGTGTTTTAATATTACCACACTTTTTGCCTGGCAATAAAAAAATGGATATAAACTTGACGCAATAACCTGTCCCTAAAAAAAATATTAAAATAAATAATTTTAAGAAATTGTCGTCATGATAAAAAGTACTGGAAATGTTAAAAGTATGCAAAAAGTCTAAAAAAAAGAGAAAAAAAAATTTTTTTTTGGTGGTATTTGACATTAGGTCTCATAATAATTTTTGTTTGTTTTGATGTCTAGAATGCATAGTTAAAATCTTTTGACGATGATTATGAGAATATTTTAGGTTTAGAAGATAATTAGGAATTTTATTTTTACAAATAAGTATACAGGGCGCGCCCGGGCGCGAGCATTCCAAAAGATTTTAAGTATGCATTCTAGATATCAAAATAAACAAAAATGATTATGAGACCTCATGTCAAATACCATCAAAAAAAATTTTTTTTTCTCTTTTTTTTTAGACTTTTTGCATACTTTTTAACATTTCCAGTACTTTTTATCACAACAACAATTTGTTAAAATTATTTATTTTAATAATTTTTCTAGGGACAGGTTATTTCGTCAATTTTATTCCCATTTTTTGATTGCCAGGCAAAAGGTGTGGTAATATTAAAACACGTTGTGGTAGAATTGTAATTAAAAAGAAGTTTTATGACGAGCTACGTCGAAAAACTTATTTCGAAAAAAAAGGTTGATTATCTCTGAAACCAAGCCGAATCGAGGAAATTTTGTATCACATTAAAGACTCTAAATATGGTCAGGAATCGAGCCTTAAAATCTTTTGGAATGCTCGCGAGCATTCTGTATGTGCCATACCTACTTAAACAAATGTGTTTATTTCTTTAGTGTCCATCTTCTTGCTTTCTTATCTCATGACACATTGATCCCAGAGGAAACATGCGTATATCTTTTTTGTAGAGAATTTTATGTTGATTACTTATGTACTAGAACGTATTTTGCTACAAGCCACGGTTTACGAGTTATTTACGAAAAATTAAAAATAAGGACCTTTACACCCCCCTCCCCCCGTTAGCTCCACCCCTATCCACCAGTACTTTTAGTACGTGGTTTAAAACACCATTCCCTACAACTATGCCAAAATTCGCTTATACACGAGTTATTTCTCCCGATAGGCAACTTTTGGTCTTCCTTAGGTGGGCTAAAAATATTATGTCCTTCATAATGTACCATATTTTTATAAATGTCAATGCTGTAAGCGCCATCTGTATTGTGTGGCTATTAAGCGATTCGATTTCAATTTGTGAGTTACACTAATTACGAAATCCACTTTTAATGATTTTCATAAAATTATTAACGTATCTCCAAATTTATTTAAAAGTATTTAGCGCAAGCACCAGCCATTTCCTGAACTACAACTGTGGTCGCAGTTAGGAACCAAGTGTCGAATAGACCTCTCAAATATAAAACAAAGAAGATGTACATCATTTCAATAGGATAATTAACTAAAAAGATGCAACATTGTTAAATTCGGTTTTGGGTCCTCCAGAAAAATCGTCATTTGATGGTTACATTAATTTATATTACAACTGGCGATATGTTCTTGGTTGTATTTAAAAAATGATATTGAATTAGTACGAGTGGTCTACGCGTCGTACATTAAAGGGCAACCCCGACACGTTCGTCACACATTGACCACACGTTGTCCACGCGGCGACTATGCGTTTGCGACTGACGTGTATCGAGCAACCATTTGCATAGCCCACTCGTTCATGCCGCGTTGTCTATTAGTGACCATTGGGTAGATCAACCAGTTGACTACTCATAAAAAATGTGTGAGTAGAGTTGCTGCCGCGTTGCCGTGAAGTTGATTTAATGTTGACAAGGCCGTAAAAAGGTAAGTCAACTTTTATACTAGTAAAAATGAATTGGTTATAAAACAAGATAATAAATAAAAGTATTCTAAAAACATCATTACCTGAGCAAAACTTGAAATACCTCCCACATTTTAAATATCACCACCTAATAATTTCGTTTGTCCTACTTTTCTCAAGTCCTCCATTTCAATTTCCACTGTACCAACTAGATATTACAGTTAAAAATAAAAAATACACTCCTTCTTCAGATTTTCTTGCAAAAATGTATACACTCAGAACTGAAACGTCGTATGTTGTATTTAAAAATGATTGTCTTAAGATTAAACGGTTCTGTGTTAAAAATTATCGAAAGCCAATTTAAACTTTGCCGTGGTTTGCGAATCTTTGTCCGTCTCGTATAATTTATTTATTAACAGTGAAGTTTGGATAAATATTAAAATAGGAGATTGGTTCTTGGGTAACTCAGACACTTCAGTAATTAGATTGCTTCGAACTAGGTTTGTTTTGAAAGTTACTGGAACGATACAAAGTGCGTGAAGTTCAAGGGGCTATTGATCGCTTGTCAGTTTTTGACAGTTATTCTGTAGAACTGACATCACGATTCCGATTAGCGGAATCTTCACTTTTCGGGACACCCAATTAGCGTGACATTAATTATATTACATCAGAGGCCAGGAAAATGAGGATTCCCGGCCAAGTTGGTATATATACTCGTACGACTGTACGCCGTATGTGTATGTGTGCCGAATAGGTAACGAGGCCTGGAATCCGTTTTCACGCCGAGGCATGTATAGTGCTTTTCTCAAACATACAAAGAAATACAAAAAAATGACAATGATATCGAAATTTAAAAAAAGTTACTGGCTTAGGCCGTTTCAGTGATATGAAATTCCATTTCTATCCCAGTGAGTTACTACTGCGCCCTAAACGCGATACTTCCGAGTCTATTTTAAGGAACGTAAAGAAAATTTTCATTGCATGTTTGAGAAAAAATCTTTAATTGAAGTCAGGTTCGTAACGAGAATTAAGAACGATATCTTTAGGAACTTAAGCTTGATTGGCGTTTTTATATTATAATATCGCTTATTTAATTTCACGCGAGCGAATGCATAATTCGGAGCGAGAAGTGCACGTATGGTTTTCCACCCCGTCGGTGACCTTAGACCACAGATGTCATATATACCATAGATCAAGCAAACGTATCTACTTAGCGTGTCAAATGAACTCAGTAAAATCTACTGAGTTGTCCGTCTTTAATCGCAGCTTGCAGCTTTCGGGCGTCCAATTTTGTAAGTTGAAGTGAACAAAAACATTAATAATGCCTCCTTAAGTAATATTAATTGCAACAACACAAAAAAATGTGAATACTCAAGGGCATGAGACATATTTAATATCATAGGCAAGTAACAACTTCAGTGCAAAATCTGACACGCTCGTCATACAAATGAATGAAGTTGTTTCTTTTTGTTCGCTTTCCTTAACACTGCGCATATTTCGGCGCAACATCTTTGACAAATGTTTATAGAACATAGCTAATCAAAACTTTGACGGACCAATCACAATTATTTTGAAATGGCGGTTTAAGTTTTTATAGGTTTACATTGAAATTCATTACCGTGATGCATTGAAGATATCGAGCTTATTGAAACAAATTCGCATTCAAAGTATGAATAATTGAATGGTTTATACACAGTGTTTTTTTTAATTCCGTTAACTTTAACAGGCTGCTTGGTACGTTAATTGGAGCTTCTTGTTATAAAGCTTTTAGTTGACGTCGAAAAAATTTTTTTTTTCGTTTTCATACATAATATGTATATGAAATGGTAAGTGTGAGAGAACCTTAAGAATAACACAAAAGTTAATTTCAGGTGACTGACGGTACATGTCAAAATAAGTAGCATTAGGATGCAATAAAGGTTGCAATGCAATGCACTTGTCCAGTCATTAAACTTATTTTTTTAATAGCTCAATAACAGTAATAGTTAAGATACTAGTTTCTTAGAGAAATTGATTATTTGTGACCTAAATAAGCTTCCCTTTCATTTAACGGAAATTAATAAAAACACGGTATATAATTGAGGTCTTGAAGAAGGTTCTACTGTGTATTAAAAAACACGTTACATACTCTTTAGTGTGTTCGTATTGCTAGCAAGTGGTGTTAATGCTTTGCCGTTAAATATGTAATCAATCGCCTTTTATCGCTTCAAGGTATGGTTGTTACTAGGGTTGTCAAAACGGACTTAATTTTTTTGGTTAACTTTAATTAATTAATGAACCCAAGCAGTGAGGTCTTTACTTAAGCATTTATAATTTATACGAGTACATAATTGTCACTTTAATTTTTTGTGAATTTGTATGACTGGCAAAATGATTTTCATATTTTAACAGAAGAAAATACTGCACCCATTCCTACAAAAATCGTCACTTATTAAGCGTGCCCTTAATAACTAGAGAAAAGTAATAATTCATTACAATAATATTGAAATACTTCAGTAATGGTATATTAAGTTATCGTTAGTAGTTTCGGTTAGAAAATAACTTAAATGAAAGACATGATCGTTTACCATCTTTCTAATGCTAAAAAACTAACTGTAAATAAGCCTAATTGAATCTATACTTTCGTGAGACATTAACTAAAAATATAACTACTTAAACGGCTTAACTTACGTGTATTTTTTAATCATAGACCATGATATCGCAAGGAAATAACTTTCAACAAAATTCGGTTGGTCAAAATCAGATTTTTCTTCTACCTAGAGTTATCCCGGCCTTTGCCAGGGTCTGCTTTCCTGCTACATTTCCTCGACTTTGCACGATCCTGGGCATCTTCTACTGTAAGCCCATTCACACTCATGTCAGCCTTCACGACGACATCTAGCCATCGCTTCTTTGGTCTGCCGCCCGGTCGGCCGTCAAGGGCTAGGTTAAGGCATATGTTTCCTACGTAGTCAGGTAGCCTACGACACTATCAAATCTATCTGATTATTTAACAGAAAGGATAAATGAGCCCTAAGTGCAATATGTTTACAAACTTTTTCTTTTACTCATACTTCAGAAATAAAAGTATTTAACGTTCATTCGTATTTATTATCAATAATTGTAGGGCTGGCACAAACTGTTAATGTATTACATCAATCGTTCTGATTTTATGTTCTAAGTGATAATAACAGCTAGGGTTGTTGAACATAATGATTTACTTGAACTCTCGAATACATTTTATAAATAATAATTTTCTTCTTAATAAAATATTACACTAGATTGTATACAGAACTAGATCTATTTTTCAACAAGAATCGGTCGTTTATTTTATACACTCAAATAATTGAGACCCAATGCCACTCTAGAACCGTATCAAAATGACAAGTAGTTAGTTTTCTAACAATTAGATTTAGACAGTTTCTTTGACATAGTTTGACATAGTTCCTGGTAGGTTTGGTTGATTTTATAGGTAACAAAAACAGTGATGACTCGTGTATCGCATTCTCATTATAAAAGTTGGAGTTTTACTTTTTCTTGCTAAAATTGTTTGATATTGGTGAGAGGGTCGATTTCCAAAGGCGATTAAAATGATAAACAGTGTTTTTCATGAAGTCGAATTGGATTTTGGTGCATTTAGTTTCATGATATCGATGTTTCAGTTTCCTGTTGGTACCTTTTTGCACACGTGTCTTACAAAACTTGGACACACTTTTTTTTCCTTTTTATCACGCGTGTGGAAAAATATGTAAGTATATTATTCTTTGGAACGGATACTGGTGGCGACAACTTAGTCCAAAAGTGAGTATTATACAATAAACACGTAGACACTAAAAGTCAAAGTTATACCAAGAAGTAAAATAATTATCATCCTAACCTAATTAGTAGGTACAGTTGATTACTACAAAGATAATATATAAATATTCAATTTTTCACCTTACTGCATTGACGAAATATGTAAAAGTCGATACGTCTCTTAATAGTCGACTGTAATTACTGTATCTTCTAAGGTGCCTTACAAGATTTGAATTTGAAGATTTGAATCTATTTATGATTTTAAGCAACTTTTACTGTTGGGGAAATTGTGTAAACACAAGAAAGAATCCGACTCTTCCATTAGGCAAATTACTATCGTACAGCATTTTCAATACATTTAAATAGATTCAGGTTTCTCTGTGTTGTATAACGCAGGAACTGGAACCGTTATGTTCTCCATACAAATAACGGTTCTTTTTCGTTCTTCGGTATATAAATTCTATGTTAATGGAGTAAAACTATAAAAACGGATAAACTCGCGTATACTAATTAAATTAACTTCACCCCGACGTTTCGAACACTATACGGGGTGGTAAGGGGTTTACTATATCCGTTTTCATAGTTTTATTTCATGTGTACCTAATCCTCGCGGTAACCGAAGAAAATATTAATGGAGTAATTTAAAAATATGATATTGTAAATTACATGCAATATTGAGTAGTACATAAAAAAGTATGAAACATTTTAAAATATTGGCTATTTCGAGGTTTTTGTAAAATATCGATTCCGGTCACTGGTATGGTATCACGTTTTCGAATATGTTTCTCTGATTTACAGCTAGAGATGATAAAATCTGCTCAGATTGGAATGGATGGCGTAACAGCGTATTTTTTGGCAGCCCTATTACTTTCTTGCCCTTTTGGCTACGGAACCCTTAAAAACATAGTGGTAACTCGATTCACTATTGTGTCCTCATTATGATTGAAGTTTTTTTTTTTCATTTTTAGGGTTTAAAGGGTATGACTTATACAACAAGTATGTAAGTTGGTATAAAAAAAACTATTCAGAAGATTATAAATATTAGATGTCATATACCAAAGAAAAACGACCAAGATCACCTAACGTCCGAGGTGGGGATCGAACCCACGTGCTCAGCTTTACGGCTGATGCCTCCACCCCTCGGCCACTCGGTCTTAGCAACCACCGGTAAATTTTCTCGGGTATATGCAATCCCTTGCAAGGCTAGGCGCCTTTGACCATTCTCTAAGGGCAAGCAATCCTTTAGTCCCATTTCGTAGCCAGATTTGGTAGCTAGCTACGTAATGGGAAAAATAATCCCGATTCGAAGCTGGCTACTATACGGGAATTTGAAAGTCCCATCTCGTAGCTAGGTTCTGAAGCTGGCTTCCAAATGGGAAAAATAACCCCGATTCGAAGCTGGCTACTATACGGAAATTTTTATTTATAAGACTTTATTGTATAAACTTATTCTAAATTATGAAAAAAACACATAAATGAAGAAATCTTATCTAAAATAAAAACTAATAATCTAAATAGAAAGCTAAAAATACATTTAATAAAAATACTTACCTACAAAAAAAAAACCTTATAAAAAGAATACCCCGTCGAGCAGGTCTGTCTGCGGCATGGACCCCATGACGCTGGCGGCGTTCCCTCTTTGGATCGCAATGCTGATCCTTTGGGAAAAATAGGCGCCAGCTCTGGGGTCCCCAGAAGCGTGGATCAATTGAGACGACAGGGTCCTCATAAATTGCTTCATGTCGGCTGACCAGGGCCCTAAGGTCTCCACCGCAAGCGCCGCAAAATGATAGTTTTGTAACAAACTAGAATACTTGCGGCGCTTGAGGATCTGAGCCTGATCAGCCGCAGCACCGGCCGAGGTGCGTGTTACCTGGATGTGGGACTGGGCGAACGTATCTACGCATGTCACGTCCCACACCAGGGCCCTACCTAGTTTCCATGGCACCAATGTTACCCCATCTGGACGCTTGCCATCGTCTCTCACCATACCTGTGGGCTCCAAGGTAGATGGTATTGAGACGGTGGCTAGCGCCCGATGTACTAGGTCGTTCAGGGTACCATGGCGGTACATGCGGCCGGCGCTTCTTTGACATGACAGACCGTGTCGTCCCAGCTGATCAACAGCTTTACCACAGACGCAGGTATGAGGAACACATATTTTGGACCCAAGGCGTAAACAAATGGCAATACGTAACGTACCTGGGTCCAAGACAGTGCCTATATTTCTAGAGGGAAGAACGTTCAGCCAGTGTCCTGATTCCTGAGCTGAAACGGCCAAAAGACGAGCGCGTTCAGAGTCGACCGGATTTCTTTCCAATAGTAAATTAAAATCGACTTTCAGGCGAGGGTTGTCCCAAGCCCTCTGAACATGTTTTGTGGTTGGGATTTCCGCCCCTGGGCACGAGTCTGACCAGGCTCTCTCTGCTTGCGCCAGGCTCGCTATCTCTACGACGGGTATCTGAGGAAGGTTAAGAATAATACCGACAAGAGATAGCGAGCTGTAAGCGGAAGACAAGAAAGCCGGCAAGGCCACACTTGAAGAGGAGCGGATACCCAAACCGCCAAACCTTATAGGCAGAACGGCTTGAGACCATGAATTTGAATTTAATGATACATTGAGGACTTTGGACAAGGTGGACCGAAGAGTGTCGTCAATTGACGAAAGTAAATTTTGAAATTTCCACATGGGGCAGCTTCGGAGCAAATACATAAATTTTGGAGTAAACAAGCAACAGCGAATAATAAACATGGCCATGTGGGGATTTATTTCGAAAAGTGTGTCGGAGGTACTGTTAAACAGGTTCAGTTTGCAATTAATCACAGGACAGATTGCTTCGTCAAAAATCGGAGAACCTAGTAGTGTAAGGGAAGATTTGGAATGAACGGATATATTTGGCAAAATTGCATTAAAGTTGGTTAGGATTTCAATTTTTCTGTCCGAGGGAATGTGGTCTGGCAGAAAAATTTCACACTTGGTGAAGTTGATGGATAGGCCAATATCAGCAAATTTGTCAATAATTAATTGTAAATCCTGAAGAACAGTTTCCGCGTCACCTCCGAGCGAGCCGTCGTCGAGGTACCAGAGGTTAAATTTGGAATTTAGAATGGAAATTATGGGATGAATAGCCAAACTGAAAATAGCTGGTCCTAGCGGATCACCTTGCTGGCACCCCATGCTTGAATGGATAATTTTCTCGCCAAATAGTAATTTTGTAGGTGCTCTGTAACATTGCAACAAAAAATCATACGCTTCTGGAAGCTCTTTTTTAACTTGCGCCAAGAGAGCACTGCGGTCCAAAGAGTTGAAGGCATTTTTCACATCTATTTTTACAAAAACTTCGTAATCCGAACCGCTCAAGAAGGTGCGCGCGGCGTGTACCGCGGCCTCACACCCGCCCTTGACACCAAATCCCAGCTGTCGAGGCTTAAAGAAGTTGGTGAGTCTCTCGTTGAATTTTCGACAGCAGAGTTTTGAGGCCAAGCGCCTGTAGGTGCAGCCAACAGCAATAGGCCGTATGCCACCATCCTTTTTTGCCAATGCAATTAAATTGGCGCCGTAAAGGATTGGGATAATATTATTATCAACTTTACCAGATAGCATCAGGTTGACGAGGCCTGTCAGCTCTTTGAGAAGAGCTGATCCAGCATCTCCGGAAAACGAAGTTATTAGGTCCTTGAGATGTTGTGGGGACAGGCCATCTAATCCGCCAGCAGAACCATTGGGAAATGACAGCAAGGCCCGTTGCACAGCATCTTCAGATACGATGACGGGCGTCGCGTCCAAAGACGGGGTATCAGGTAAGTTAATAGGAACTGCAGGAATAGGATGTTTATCTTTTAAAGAGGTATACGTTTCGGCTGAATGCGGGGCCAAGTCGTCACTAGAAAACAGGAGACGAGCAGCAGCACTCACGTTTCCATCTGAGAGCTTACTTTCAATACACTTTATTTTTGAAAGAGGCCAGGGCTTAGGATGTGCAGTTGTCAAATAATTTTCTATATTATCAAATACGGAACTGGATGAAGCATTGTCTTTTAACTGTTTGGTAAGGGAGTCTTTATTGGATCTGTCAGCGTGAAGCACTGCGTAGGGGAAAGTGAGTAAACGTTCCCATGCTTGATAGGAGTTCTCAGTGACGACTTTGGCGATGCATTGAGCCAGGCTGCTGGCTACAGCTCTGCGAGCTCCGCGGGGTATTCTTTTTATAATTTGTACATGTTTCTTGCAAGAGCCCAATTTTTCAGCGATTGAACTACTAGATTGAATGTCTCTAGGGGGGAACAAGGGAATAGGCTGTGAAGCGCTAGGCAGCGGGGGCTCGGCAGCAGTGCGAATAGCATGTCGACGAGCGCTGTGTATTGCGAGACCTCGCTGCCCCTTGTACAGTTTATTGTCACCACAGAGAGGACACTCCAGTAGTTCAACTGAACCTAAGCAGGGCTGAGAGGTCATAAATATATCTTAAAATTATAAATATAAAATGTATAAAGAACTAATAATTATACTAACTTATGAAGCAAAACTTATAAACAACTTATAATACGTAGTTAGAAAAAATAAACACGACGTACTTCACCAAAGTTCAGACGTCGGAGGCAATGTAAAAGTGGAGGAATGGCGAAATTAACGGGGAATCAACACAATCGAACTATGGATAATTTTGTAAATAGGCACTGGCACTGGAGCTTAATAAAAATCCTTTAAATGTAAATTTTTTCATGATTTATTCATGTTATTTTATTGCGGTGACATGTGTCAGTTGACGTAGCGCAGCCAGACGCGCCCTCCGCAGACTCCGCAGGCCCACGCTGCGGTCTTCGCAGAGAAATGTTGTCGTCGTACCTTGTCTATTAATGACACGGGAAGATTTGGCCGAATTTTGCCAAATAAAGTTTAATTTCGGTAACTATAAAACGGAGAGGACATTGTTGAAACTTGTTATTCGGTTGTTGGTTAATTTGAAAGTCCCATCTCGTAGAGAAAGCTGAGCACGTGGGTTCGATCCCCCCTCGGACGTTAGGTGATCTTGGTCGTTTTTCTTTGGTATTTGACATCTAATATTTATAATTTAAATCGTATTAAGTAGTGTGACTACTGGGGAAGAATAAAAAGTACAAATCAAAATATTTAGCTAATAAATAATTTGATTTGTGTTTTCACAATACGTTTATTTAGAAGATCTCTTTGAATAACTCCGAAACCCTACATTAAATTGATAAATATATTTTGCATCACATCGCAATTTGTGGCAACCCTGTTGCTTGTACCATTAAATTACCATTTGCATTTCATCTCCAACGATTTCATCCGTTCATTGATTTAAATTACAGTCGAGAAACCGCCAATCTTAGGCATTCCTTGTAATTTCACATCTTAAGGCTCTTTAAGTACGTTTCAGATTACTAATATTACAGATGTGCTGGATGGGCATATTCGGATTAGAAAAATGTGGTTTCAATATTATTGCATATTGAAATCAGGCTCTATAATATAGAAAGAGGCGTGAAAATGTATTCTTTTCAGATTTTTTTTAAGACACAGGTATTTTATTATTACGAATCATAACTTGATAAGATATTTGTCAGCAATTTCATAAAAAAAATTGCTAATCATACGTTCTTAGGCCGTGTGGTGACGGCAGTAAGAATACATTTGTCACCACCCCAACTCTCTCCGCGGGTGTCGTAAGAGGCGACTAAAGGATTGAAGTGTCACGGAACATTCTTTGATAGACAATTGATATAAATATGTCGGAGGGACAGCCGAGAACGGGGGTGGCGAATATTTATTTCCTAGATACTGATCGTATCTACTTACAAAGGTGTATACTATGCATGGACGCACATAATTAAACACAAGGTAAATTACAATCTTTTATTATACTGGTTCACAAATGTGTCTGTCGTGAGAAGAACCAGCAAGAAACTCAGACGGTCTTACTTTTTCCAAACTTTAAATAATCACAACAAGTACACATTTAAAACAAGACTATTTACAACACTATAAACTATACTGATAGAAAACGACTGGAGAGTTATAAGCTTGCGTCCATGCATCATTTACTCAACCCTGGAATGCTTTATTCCAACTCTAAATCAAGAATGAATCCCTGAACACTGCGCTAGTGATCTTTTATACCGTCCGCTTACAAACTACTGCTTCATAGGCGGGTAGATCCCAACATGACGTTTAATGTCTACCTGCATGGGCCAAGCAAAGAACATCTCAAGCAAAACATTGCTTATCGTTTTCTAGATTTTATCACTCTTAACAAATTAAATGTAAACATTGCGAATAAGACTATTCTTATTGTAAGTAAGACTATTCAGACGTTCGATGACTGGACATGTCGTACACGTCTGCGCCAACTGAAGCATGTCTCCGACAAATAAATATAAATAATTACATAGGTACTGAAAATTAGATCTGCAAGTTGAGTTGAAGTCCTGAACAAATGTTAGCCCCAAAAATATTTGTTCAATTGTGCCAAGATGGGCAAGGACATAGCGTTTTTCTTAACAACATCTTTGACAAACGTTTATATAATATAGCCAATCAAAACTTTGATGGTCCAATCACAACTATTTTTAAATGGCGGTTTAAGTTTTTTAACGGTTTTTTATAGGTTGACATTGAAATTCAGTGCCATGATGCATTGAAGAGGGGATGACACATATCAGTTATTATCAACTAAAATTAAGGACCGTTTTTGAAAGGCAATCTAGTAATGGCGTGCGGCTTCCATGTGAAGCGTCCACGGAAAGAACATGTCTAGTCAATTCAAATTACAGAAGGAAAAACCACCTTATTTTTTTAAGCACTGGACATGTTTTTTCCGAGGATCCTCCACGTTTTATTTATTCGTAGAGTATAACCTAACTTACATATCCTTTGCTTTCCAACTCATGGTACGGCTACTGTTTCTTTTATTAAGGTATACTAAACATAAGAGTATATCCTTAACCATTTACCCGAGAAAACCTAAACATAAGGCGCAGAACTTATAGTGCCATTATTGGCACCCGGTTAACATATTGTAAACAGTAAATAAAACTACGACGAAATGAGGTAACACAAAAAGCTATCAATATAGGAAACCGATTCAGAATCGAAGTGCGGTGCGAACAGTAAGATTGGAACAATTTATCTTACTTTTTTGCAGATAGTTAAGTATATTTTTCTTTTTCGCTATCATGGATACTACAGAAGCGATTATTGTCTTAATGCGGATTTAAGTACACCAAACGAGTGAATCCTCATTCTATCCCCACTCTACGAAATTCGTTCGCTACACAAAACGTAATTCGTCGAAATTCGTTGATTTCGTAGATTGGGGGATAGAATGAGCATTCGCTCGTTTGGTTTAAATCCTCCTTTACGTGTTCAAAATCAGGTAGAACGGGGAGGATTTGAAATGTTAGTTTTCAACTTAAACTGTATTTGTTTACGACAGGTACGATTACCTACGTTAGCTTTTACTCGATACGTAAAGCAGTAGCTCTACCATGATAACCACCGATACGTAATTTGCTTTCTATCCATGAAATGTAGGAGTGAAATGGATAGAAAGTTAACTAACGTTCCAAACGGTACCATGAGTTACATGTCACGCAGGCTTAAGCGATAAAGTGATTTACGTATCGAGTAAAACCTAACGTAGTACGTACCATAATACGAAATATTTTATTTTAACTACAGGCATCATACCTATTCTACACGGTGCTCGTGAGCATTGCGAAAGATTTTAACTATGCATTCTCGACGTCAAAATAAACAAAAAAAAAATATGAGACCTAATGTCTAATTCCACAAAATTTTTCTTTTTTTTTTAGCCTTTTTGAATACTTTTTAACATTTCCAATATTTTTTATCATGACAACAATTTGTTAAAAATATTTTTTTTAGAGACAGGTTGTTTCGTGAATTCTATTCTTATTTGTTGATTTTCAGGAAAATGGTGTAGTAATATTAGAACACATTGTAATCAAAAAGAAGTTTTATGACGAGTTACGTTTATTTCGAAAAAAGGTTCATTTTCTCTGGAACCAAGCTGAATCCAAAAAATTTAAATAACATTAAATACTCTAAATGTGCTCAGGAATTCAGCATTAAAATCTTTCGGAATGCTATTGCTCACGAGCACCGTGTATATTAAAAATAATTCTCAATAGCATTTTTCATAAGGCTTTTTCATGAATAATTCCGTTTTTTTTTATTTAGAGAGTGTTCTACAGCTTACTATACATTGCCATTTTCCAAACATGTTAGGCTCATTCTAAAAAACTATGTATAGAATTAAGGATGGTGGCAATGAGTCGCGGTCACAGACATAAATTTTAAGAGAATGACCATCCGAATTCTACAAACTGCGTACTCTAGGGTCTCGAAAAGGAAGCATAAAATTAAATACCGAATTTAATAATAAACTCACGTATAAATTATATTTAAATATTTATCATACGGGTTACTTACGTAAAAAAGTCGATAATTACTCGACATGTTTCGATCCATTTAGAGGATCCTCATCTTGGAATATCCGCGACCAAAGCCCCACGTGTACAGTCAAGTGCAAAAATAAGTATCGAAAGAATCCGCTCATAAATATGTTACGACGTTCTTATTACACAGAATTAGAGTGCACTGGGACATATTTTTGAACATTTTTGTGTACACGTCATTTTGTCTTTGACTGTACTGCGGGCTTGCGCTCTGCTAGAGCCGGTGCTGGCCGCGGGCAGCGCTGGCGGGGGCGGGGAAGGAGAAAAACTACCCTCATTGTCACTTTTGTCGAAAAGTGGGTTGCACACAACACCCACTACGTCACGTATAAATTATAAATTATCATTATCATCAATAATAATATGATGAACTCTACACACAGTCTTATTTGGTAAATTGGACGTATTTATGCAGAAAGGAACCAACCCACATGAATTGGTCATTTTAAAGATTGACTTGTTTATTTTGATTTATGGTGTTAATTAGAATGAAAAATTCTTGTGGGTTGGTTCCCCTTTGCATAAATACGTCCAATTAAAAACGGTAAACAGTGTTAGTCAGTTCACCATTAGTACAGCGCCATCTCTCGAGGCATTGGGCAAACAAATTTGTTAAACACTAACCCCCTTATTCATAAACGTCTGCTAACTTAGCAAACCGCTAATAATTGTTTGTCCCTTTTGCTCTTATGGACACATTGTTAAGACCAAAAGGGACAAACAATTATTAGCGGCTTGTTAAGTTAACAGACGTTTATGAATAAGGGGGTAACTGAGTAGTGGCCTATCCGACAAAATTTTACAAGCGTAGGTACAATAAAATTCTTTGTCGGCCTCCGTAGCCTAGTTGGTAGTGATCCTCCTACGAAGCTGGAGGTTCCGTGTTCGAATCCCGGCGAGGGCATTATTTGTGTATTTATTTATCGCAAATATATGTTCCTTGGTCATGGCTGTCTATTTAAGTATCTATATGTATCTATCTATTATATATATATCGTCGCTTGACCCACATCACAAGCCTTAATTGTGCTTACCGTGGAACTAAGTCGATTTGTGTAAAATGTCCCCAAGATATTTATTTATTTATTATTTATAATTTTACAAAATTGTATACCTAAATTCCCATACATAAAGTTGACTTTGAAGAATTGTACAGTGGCGTTCAGAATGCATGGACGATTTATGAATGAATTCAATTATAAACTGTCCACGCAATTTTGAACCCGACTGTACGCTTGTAAAGTTTTGTGGTATTGGCCCCGGGTTCTACACAAATCATCCAAAATATGAGTAAATATCCAGACCTATTTTATATTTCATTAGCTTTCAATAGTTTACCCAGGTGTGTCCCAGATTATTTTATAAGAGCGGCTACTAATCTACAGTTTATTAATAACTTCGCAACATTTAGATTTATTGGGATGCCGAGAAATGGGTTAAATTTATTTGCCACATAGGATTACCATATATTTGGTAACAGAGGGTAAAACGTTTTGTCAAGTGTGCAACTACCTATAGTTATACAGAATTGCCAAAATTGTTCAATTCCTTTGTCTGCGAGCTTTTGGGAATCAGAAAAGACTCCAGGGGCTTTTAGGAAGTTTCAGAAAGGTCGATATATTTTTTTTATTATACGTAAATTAGTAAGTTAAGTGGGTCAATCACTTTTTTTTGTTTTTATGTGACACTACTGAATAATATTTTTTTTTATTGTATTACTTAACATTCATGGATTCTAATGTATACAACATAAAATAAGACTATTAAATAAAAATTGACCAAAATATCAAATTTATAATTTATACTAAATTTATTGGTTTTCTAGGAGACACATTTTCACTTCCATACTAAAATGTCATGTCACTGCGTAAACTTTAAGAGTGAAATACCTTTTTGGTTAAAAAAAAATCCCACTGTAGCATTTAATGTCACAGTCTTTTTCAATAAAACATTGCGTTAACTATCTTTTATCGCAAAGTTTAAGCAAGAAAAGTAATTACTTTTTTCAAGAATATAGTTTTAAAAATTGTCACTGTCTACTAACAAAAAACAAGTTCTCCCGACTCACCGAGTCAAAAGTATGCAATAAATGGCGTGATGCCGCACAACATTGACTCGACCAATAGAAAACCGATCTGAGAGTCACGTGAGTCGGTCCGCCATTAGAACGGCATTTGGTTGTATCTTTCATTTCGTCCGGAGCTCTGATACAGGTAAGGTGGCTTTATTCTATTTCTCCTGACTTACTGCGATTTTATGTATTTATTTACGAATTTGGTTCAAAACTATAGTTTAATACATGACACTGGGGTCTGATATTGTTGAGAAACCTATTTATTGTCATCATTTGTTTAGATTAGGCTTTTATCTGGATTAAACACGAGTTTGTCTCCTAGGTCACCAGTCCACTTACTGACTTTTTCGGTCACCCAAGAGACAATATTGGTAAGACAAGAAACACGCACTTCTTTTTCAGAGTTTTAATGCCTTTACTCACAATAAGTTATTAAATCATTACTATTTACAGTACGTAAATGTATTTGCAATATCAAAAAATTTCATTTTTGTTTACCCATTGTTTCTAACGTATGCGGAATGAAATCTGCACAAAGTTTAATATTATATTAAATAAATGATATCATTATTATTTTCTTGAACATGTACGTTTTTTAATATCGATTTTAACAAGTATTCATGCAAGATAAAAACTACTTGAATCCAAAGTGTATAACTTTAGTTTTATGATACTTTATCCATTGATGTCGAAAAAACAAATGTTAGCATTTTTCTTGCCTCTAATTTTATCTTCTGTAGGAAAACTTTTTAAATAAAAATCCTTTGCTCATTATATTTCATATTCTTGTTAATTGGTCTATTGATACTTACTTATTATGCTAAAAATATTTAATTGAAATTAGCTATAAGTCGTTCACCGTGACATCCGTTACTGAAAAAGCAGTGTTTTTTACACTTTTTGATCAAATGGCGAAGTCATATTTTCAAAGTTGTTTATTTTTATTTTCCGTGTTGATAAGTAGGCTTGCTCTTTGTTTATGTTTCGTAATGCCCATGGTTTGAGGATGTTTTTTATCAATTTTGTTGTCATATTTAGAAGTATTTCTGAGCTCCCTGTTCGATTTTGTGATTCGGGTTAACGTAATTTCCTTTATTCGAGCTCTTTCTGAAAAGTGGCTGTAGCCAAACTGTTACATTACACTAGGGTTTCTAATATCATTTATTGGAAACGAAATGAATGCGAGATTTTTATAAAACAGTGTTTCAAATCTTGCCTTCTTCTAAAAAATCAGAATCATCGTCGATTTTGGCCTAAGCAAATGTGTCTTGTGGAAAATACATGCAGTTGTGCGACATTGTTCTACTCAATTGGCCATAATTTCTAAAGAAAGATGCCAAACCCGACAAAACTATCCAATTTAATTAACAATTGTATACAAATTAATTTAGCATTGAGACACAAGATAAATTTAATTTTTTTATTTTGTTTTTACTTGTTCAAGTGCAAATTTCACTCCGCATACGTTATTAAGAGTATCGATTCATTTTTACTTCTTATTTTTCTGATGGCAGCGTATATCCATGCCAAGCATATTCAGACTATCTTGTAAACCAAGAGGAGTGTTCTGAAGAGTTAGAACTGGGTGGAAGGAAGACGTTTTGGTGGAGAAAGCGCACACTTGAGTCTTTTTGGCGTTGAACTCGACCAAGTTATCGGAACCCCATCTGCAAATAAGATCCAGAACCCGATCTAGCTCAACGACAAGATCGCGTTTATCGCCAATTTCTGCCCTGCTTGCCTCAGGCCGACCGAGATAACGCCCATGGATCGTACTGTCATCTGCATAACAATGAATGTTTCCTAAAGGAAGTAAGCCATTGATATAGGCGAAAAGACGGAGCCCTGAGGGACGCCAGCATTCACTGTCACGAACCGCGAATTACACCCAGACACGGATTCTGCGCTCATACAGGAAGTCAGCAATCCATTTGCTTAACTGGACAGGCAGGCCATTCGCAGGAAGCTTGGAGAGAAGAGCTTTGTGCCAAACCCGATCAAAAGCCTTGGCGATGTCGAGACTGATCGCCAAGGCCTCGCCGTGTTTGCCAATTGCCTCCCTCCAGAGGTGCGTGACATACGCTAGAAGATCACCCGTTGATCGTTTCTGCCTCAAGCCATACTGCCGAATCATACAAAAGGGAGTGATCTTCTAGGTAACGGATCAATTGGTCGTTCATGATCCGCTCCATCACTTTGCATAACACTGAGGTTACGGCAATGGGGTGGTAGTTAGATGAGTCTGAACGGGATCTTTTTTGGGGACCGGCTGCACATTAGCCTCTCTCCAAGTTTCCGGAATGCTACCAGACGAGTACGAAAGACTAAAGTGGTGCGTCAATACCGGAGACAACTCTGCTGCACATTTCCTGAGTACGATCGCTGGGATACCGTCAGGACCACTGGCTTTTTGGATGTCAAGTGACTGTAAAGCCCGGCGTACATCGCGATGCCTAAAATGAATTTCGGTCATCACGGCACCACAGGAAGGTATGGATGTTGGTGGCATAGAGCAGTCATCAAGATGAGAGTTCACAGCAAAGAGGCTAGACATGGGATCGGCTTTCTCTTGCGCCTGATGAGCCAATGAACCATCTGGTAATCTCAGCGGTTTCAGCGATGGTTGGCAGAAATTTGACTACACAGTTTTTGCCAGACGCCAGAAACTTCGCGACCCAGTTGGGTGCGAGACTAGCTCCAAACTTATCTTTGCAACGCGCTGGGCGTCTGCTCTAATATACGCCCTCTTGCAGACCTTGGTCGCAGTATTGTAAGCTGATTTCAGCGAAACAATGTTGGGATCATTACAGGCGCGGCCCCTGATCCAAACTCGATACGCCGCCTGTTTGTTGTTAATGGCTTCAGCGCACGCGCTATTGAACCAGGGTCGTCTATGACTCTTAATGACTGCATCGGAATAAGGAATGTAGTATTCCATTCCTAGACCGATCTCGCCAGCAATAGACGCAGCACTTGCTGAGGGATCCTTCTCGCTAAAGCAGCGTTGCATCAAAGGAACGGACGCGAAATAGTCACACATGCCGTCCCAATCTGCTGACGAGTAGTGCCATATTCTGTGCTTTACCGCCGGCGATTGAGGTATGGCTGCACTGGGTACTATACTGGATACCAGGCAGTGGTCAGAGGAGCCAAAGAAAAAATAATTTCCGGCAAACAACTACACCTTATGAAAAAAGACTATAAAATGTGTCATATTCTCATATAAATCACATTCGTTTCATTAAAAAGTCTTCCGAGTCACCGATTTGTCTCTTGGCTTACCAAATCGTACATTAAAAAATTCTCTTGGATTACCGTGTTGTCTCTTGGGTCACCAACGTGTCACAAGTTTCATTAACATATTTTTAAATTGTTTTATGCAATTGTAAGAGTTATATCTTAACTTTTAAAACAAATAGTGTTTAAAACAAAAGGAGACGCCAGAGTTACGATATATGTTTTATTGGTATTAGTTAACACTAATTAAAAGAAATTTTTTTGTATGTTTTTGTTACAAGTGACTCAAGAGACATAACTAATAGATGTAATTTTCGACTCATATCATAGTTCGCCATAATTTACATGTGTTAGTAACAAAAAAGTGTATATGTACACATCACACTAGTTAGACATGTGTTAACATGCTATTTTAGTGAATTTTCCGTGGTTACCCAGGGGACGACTTCATAGCCCAAATTATGTTTACCGTCATATAAAATAACGTTATAATCAAGTCAAATCATAAAAGTCCGCGGCAGCTTCTCGAACATAAAAGTGAAATATATGTGCCATAGTATAAACATATAAAAATTGAAAAAATAATAATTTTACTTTTTGTTTTGTTCTTCACGAAAATACAACAAAAAAGTGATCGACCCAAGTACATACCTACTTACAGGTAAATTCACCAAAGCTGGCACGAATGGAATGAATGAAATGAATGACATCTATCATTGTGTGTATGCGGCTATGCTAAGGTACCAACCTGTATCTACTGTCATTTTGACATTCTACTCCATTCGTGCCAGCTTTCGTGAATTTACTATCAGTTCTAAAACTTAAGCTAAGTAAAAAAAAATCTCCTAGGGCGTCTATTCTGCGTACCAAAACCTCAATAGCATCGGCAATGCATTTATTTTTTGGCTTTCCATCAGATTTGTCGGAGTTTCCATTCAGTGACATTTTATATTCGGTTTTTTGTACTAACAATAACAACATAGTATATCCCACAGAGACTTCTGGCTGAAAGCCGCTGAAATCTTAAATTCATAGGCATATTATTCATAATGCCGTGGCAGGCTGTTCATTTTTTATTCGACCCACTAATGTGTAATAGGCATAAGGCTCGGCGCACACGAGATGACAAAAAAGATGAGATAAAAAAATGTAGGTAAATACTAAATAACAAGAATGTAGTCGGGGGAAAGAAAAGGCGTCGTATACCTGCTGTATTGCAGAAAATATGGTCACTTTTATCTCATAGGTCTATTTTACGATGTGGCCGTATAGCATGCACACTTGCACAGGCAAGTGTTTTAGAATGAGGTTAAAATGTTTCGAAAATGGCAATGTAGGTATACAGGGTGTAATCGATAAGTGTTTACAGGCCATAATTCCGTAAATATGAGAGATATCAGAAAACTTTTAACTGATACCGAAAGAACGTTACCCAGCGAGTAAAATTACATTAATTAATTTTTCCAAATAGATGAAGTATTATTAAAAATACTAAGTTAAAACGCTCCCATACATTGTGTATGCCGACTTACAGCCTTAAAGAATGTCGGGTGTCGTAAGAGATAAAACTGTTAGAGATTCGTTATTTGTATGAATACATTGTAATATAATAAAATAATAATACTTCTGACAATGGGCCTCATAAGAAGGCTCAAAGTCACCCAAAGGACAATGGAGAGGGCTATGCTAGGAGTGTCTCTGCGTGATCGGATGAAAAATGAGACCATCCGCAGCAGAACCAAAGTAACCGAAATAGCTCTCCGAATCGCTAAACTGAAGTGACAGTGGGCGGGGCACATTGCGCGTAGAACCGATGGCCGTTGGGGCGGGAAGGTTCTTAAGTGGCGACCACGTACCAGAAGGCGTAACGTGGGTAGGCCCCCCACAAGGTGGACTGATGACCTGGTGAAGGTCGCAGGAGTCCGCTGGATGCGGGTGGCGCAGGACCGGTCATTGTTGCAATCTTTGGGGGAGGCCTATGTTCAGCAGTGAACGTCTTTCGGCTGATATGATGAATAATACTGCCGTTTATGAAATAATTAGTCTAACATTTATTCTTAAGTTAAAAGGTGGTTACCTATCTTTAAAAGAACGGTTACCTACTAAATGTATGGAAGGGTTTGAAATTAATATTTGGGGTATTTCTGATTTTATTTCAAAAAAGTTATTAGTGTAATTTTACTCGATGGGTAACGTACTTTCGATAACTGTTAAAAGTTTTCTGATATCTCTCATATTTACGGAATTATGGCCTGTAAACACTTATCGATTACACCCTGTATGTAAGTTGTAGAACATTCTCAAACTGTCCGAATAATACCTATGATAATACGTTAAATAAACAATAAAACAATATATATTATTTGTTTCGAACTTGGATAGAAGGTAGGCAATAAACAAACAGCTCTTCGTCAACCGTAAAACCACCCAACTATGGTCAAATACCATGGTCCACAATTTCAATTCTTAGAGCGCTCGTACACTTGTAAGTTCTTACGTAAGTTATAGGGACGGAGCCATACGAAGGAATGAGAGGTGAATATCAATATCGCATTCCTTAGTATAGCCCCGTCCAGACAACTTACATAAAAAGTTACAGGTGTAATTCCAGCCTTAAACAAGTATCATCTTCGGCTTTGTCAAAGTTTTGTAAAGTTTTGTCAAAGTTTTTTATTATTAATGAGGAATTTTTGCCTATGAACAGCACGAATTAAGTTTTGGACTATCGTGAAGCGTTTGGACTATAGTTAGATAGTTTTACGGTACGTATGTATACAGTGTGTAAATCTAATACGAGCGATCAATTAAACCAGGCATGGGATTCACTAGTGTAATCATGGATTACAAGGTTTTTTTAAAGTTACTCTTAATTATGACCTCACAGATTTTTTTTAAGATTGTCGGAGCAGCAATGTAGGTACAAACATTTGTTATTGTTGATATGGCAGTTATGTCATTTGCATTTGAAATTAGCTGTCAACGAGTGTTTAACTCGCGTATGTTGCTCTACATTGCGCGCCGAATTATTTTGTATGGAAAAATTTGTTGCTCTAATTTTAAGTAAAAGTTATTTGAACTGTACTTATTATGTCGTAAACTAACACCCGTTAAGAGCTTCGCCCGTATTAGACTTACACCCTGTATAGGTAGATAAACATGTACCGTTTCCGGTAAATTTCTCGATTTACTCATTATTAGGTAGTATTAATACTAAAATATTTTCGACATTTCGCCATACTTATACTGGGACAGTTACTAGAAAGTATAAAAATCTAATTATTTACAAACAGTTCAAAACATGCTTATTAAATTGAATTAGAATATAATTATTTTCTTTCATAACAACATGAGAAACAGTCAAACTTTTTAATATTTTCTCAACCCGTGTATAGCTGCCCTAAACGCCACTAGAAATGATACCATTTGCCCGCGAATCATACGAATAGCCGTCATTTGTAACACTCGCCTTATTAATACTGACGCAAATACACGTCACGACTCACGACCCGTATTACTAGTTATTACTACTGGCTTACTAAATTCTCATGTAAGGTAAGTTTTATAGTTATAGTTTATAGTTACAGTTTTATTTGTACTTATAGTTATAGTTATAGTTAGTTAGTTATAGTTATAGTTTTATAGTCCGACAGTGACAAACAAGTATAGTTATACCATTCATTAGTAGAATCCAAAAAAGTAAACAAACTTAAAAACTTGCATCAATAATCACCAGTGATCGGTTTTTTGGATTCTTCCGGCGGGTCTCCTATAGTAACTTGAAAAATAAACTTTAATATTATTGCCATGTTACTGTTTCATAAAATATGTTCTTGTGTTTATAATACAATAGTGTTAAATAAAATTTTACGGTACGGTACCTGGCCGCCACTCGAGATTATCCTCGTATAACGCATTGAAAATATATATTGTACGATATTCGAGAAATGTAGGCTTTTTCGTTGGCTCGTATCAGTTTAAAACTCAAATCCTCAAGATCGTGCAGTAAAAGACCACTTTTAACGCTTATAATGTAAATAATAACTATTATTTATGACTAGCCCAACATTGTGCAAGTGGTACAACTGAGTTAAAGGAAATAGTATTAAATTCCGCTCTAATAAATCGCGAAGCTTCCGATAATTATACGGAACTTGTCGGAATTGGGACAAATGGGTAACTATGACGATAACGAGACAATACATTCACACAATTATGGAATCAGCAGGCGTATGATGGGTATTAGTACATTATTTCCACTTTCACACTCCAGTAGCATTGTACTGAAGAGAAGTTTCCGAAATTGGGAAAGTTCTCATAGTAAATTGATATTGTTCTTCGCTCAATTATTGCATACGAACAAATAAAACATGGAAGCCGCTCGCCATACTAAATTGCCTTTCAAAAACGGTCCTGAATTTTAGTTGACAAGTGTCACCCCCTCTTCAATGCATCACGGTAATGAATTTCAATGTCAACCCATAAAAACTTAAACCGCCATTTAAAAATAGTTGTGATTGGTCCGTCAAAGTTTTTATTGGCTATATTCTACATACATTTGTCAAAGATGTTGCGCCGAAATATGCGCGGTGTTAAGAAAAACGCTATGTCCTGCCCATCTTGGCACAATAGGCTACTTGACTCATATCTGCAAAAAATTATTATTTTCAGTAGTATTTATTGAAAAGATCAATATTTTTCGATTACGGTGTATTAAAAGTGTTTGATGGGTACATATTTTTTATTGAAAAATTTGTTGTATTTTTTTTTTAGTTTGTACTCTGAAAACGGTGTCAGCCATGATGTGACGTCATAGGATCTTAAACTAACTTCATGTCGAATCTAAAAGTATTAATAGACGTTCGAATATGGTCCACTCCGCACCGCGAACTTGGTCCGCTTCCTAAGTGCGGTCGACTCGCCACACCATCGCACCGTTCAAAAACGGTCCAGTGCTTTTCGTGCTACTAGACAGTGATCACGTCGATATGCCTCCGATTTTATCCAAAAAAGCTAAAATCGCATTAGTTGTGGCAACCATCGTCGCTACAACACCAATTAACAGACAGAAAAAAAATAATAAAAGAATGGCCAAAATTGTATTTAAAAGGCAGAGAGTCATATAGTTATATGCGACTTATTAGAGACCTCGATGACGAAGATTTTCGTACATATTTTCGCATGAATTCTGATGCATTTGCTGAATTGCTTGGAAAATTTTCGAATTTTTTGTTTACTTTTAATTAATTACCTACAAATAAAGCGCGGAACGGTGCGGTGGCGCCGTCCACACGAGCGAACTTGGTACGGACCGCAACAAATCCTGTGGGAAAACCATCTAACCGACCGCACCGTCAATAATAATAATAATGTCAGCGGACCGCTGAACACACCATCGAATTTGGTACGGAGCGGACCAAGTTTGCGGTGCGGTGCGGAGTGCGGACCATATTCGAACGTCTGTTAATACTTAAACGTTTGTTTTCGGTTTGAGTGACGTCACACCACAGATAATCTAAGCATTAACATGGCTAGTATCGTTTTCGCGCGGTAACGAAAGTTTAAATTTTAAGTTATAATTTTGCGGTTTTCTAGGTCGTGAAAAAATATATTTATATTTTTTTTCTGTTAATCAGACAATGATTAATAATATAAGACAAACTTTAAAAATGGGTCAAGTAGCATATTGAACAATTGTGTTTGGGGGCATTTTTGAGCTGGCGTTAGACGTCCATGTTATATATGGTCGCAGATTATTGCCCAGCTTTAGGGTCAGTTCTATGGCAGCTGATGACTTGATACAGTCGTCATCGTCATTTC
Organism: Thaumatotibia leucotreta; assembly: GCA_025490895.1. Lineage (NCBI taxonomy): Eukaryota > Metazoa > Arthropoda > Insecta > Lepidoptera > Tortricidae > Thaumatotibia > Thaumatotibia leucotreta. The sequence goes on from JALPQI010003905.1 coordinate 44,586, forward strand.
AGCCATAAGACGTCAACTGCTGAACATAGGCCTCCCCTTTGGACCTTCACATACACGAGTAGGTAGGTCTCCTGGCGGGGTGCCTGTCGTGTCGCATAACATCGATTGTCCTAAAATTTTTTGGCCGAGAATGTATGGCATAATGTTACATGGCATACTACTTGTTTAGCCTACTTAATTTTGCGCATACACGTTTAAAATACCTACACCATATTTATTCTAATATTGATTACTCGAATGTCGAATGACCTAAAGCATAATAATCCTAATGTTCATTGTAATAAATATTGTTTTCCCTACTACTCGAACTGTCAATTTTCACTGCGCCTACTTTTATCATGTCCGAAATTTCATTCAAAAAGGCATTTTAATAACAACATGCAAAACATTTGAACAACAGGGTGAATGGTTAAAAAAAATTTTCAAGTAATAAACCAGGGTAAACCCGACGTGGATTGGTTAGGTTTCGAAACTAGGGCGGAGTGAATGGCGTAGTCTTTAAATACTTAAGTATTTTTAATCAATTGTTTACACATCCTCATACTTACAAAGCCAAAAAAAGGGGGGCCGGGGGGGGCGAAGCCCCCCACCAGGGGGGCTCGGGGGGCGAAGCCCCCCGCACTAAAAAAGAAATAATCTGAACATCGCCTACCTTAACCTGGATAGGTTCGTTAGGTACCTTTTATCCCTTAGAGCGGAAATAGAAGCCCCGCGCAGCGGGGCTTCGTCGACCGGTTCCCAGGTCAAAATTGCTCACTTAAATTCTTTGGACAACAGGGCGAATTATTTAGTAATAGTTAAGTATAAGGAATAAAAAAATATTTTTAAAGCTAGTTAAAGGTAGGTAATCACTATTAGTACATTAAATAGTAGGAACATCACCATTATGCACAATAATTTTTCGATACATATACATTAAACACGAAAATCATTAGGACAAACAATATTTAGGAACAACCAAGTTAGGATTAACAATTTCGGCATAGCAAAAATATGCGCAACAATGTTTATGCCATTCATTTTTCGGCGTAAAGTTGTTATGCGACAAATTTTTCGAAATAAAAACATTATGCCACCCGATATAGACCCAAGTCACCGACATAGCCCTTCGGATCAGCAAAAAGTGGCAATGGCAATGGGCAGACCACATTGCACGCAGAGCAGATGGCCGATGGGGTCGAAAAGTGCTCGAGGAGACCACGGTTTGGGGTCCATGCAGTGTAGGGCGTCCACCAACGAGATGGACGGATTTTATGAAGATCGCCAGGAGGGGAGGATCGCCATTGTTTGTCTACGGATCTTCTCATTTCTGATTCGATCAAGTAGAGAATCCCCGAGCACAGCCCTCTCCATTGCTCGTTGAGTGACTTTGAGCTTTGAGATGAGGTCGATAGTGAATTCACATAGGAAAGTTGATTACAGTCGCAAATGTGTAAATCCAACGCCATCTTGCGATCGCCAACTGTTGAGAACATTGCGTAGTGGGTATCTTATCTTTAAGAGAATGTTCTCCATCTCAACTAGCATGAGAATTCCCTATCGGTTGTTAGGTACTTAATTTTGAGTAGTTAATTTCATTGTGTAATTTTGCTTTCGAATTTGAAAAAAAACAGTTCCACTATTTTAATCTACCTACATTCTCACGGACGTGCCGTGTAGTGACAGCAGTAAGAATACATTTGTCACCACCCAAACTCTTCCCGCGGTTGTCGTAAGAGCCGACTAAGAGAAGTGTTACTGACCATTCTTTGATAGAAGATGATGGGTAGCAGCGTCGCCATAGTGGACACTTTACTACAATATCGCCGATTATGGGCGTTTATCTCCTAATGCGTCTACGCAGTCAATAGGAGGCCTACATCCAGCTGTGGACTGATAGCCTAGCCTATAGTTGGTAGTGACCCTGCTCTACGAAGCTGGAGGTTACGGGTTCGAATCCCGGCGAGGGCATTATTTGTGTATTTATTTATCAAAAAATATTTGTTCCTTGGTCATGGCTGTCTATGTATTTAAGTATCTATATGTATCTATCTATTATCTATATCGTCGCCTAGTACCCACATCACAAGACTTAATTGAGCTTACGTGGGACTTGGGTCGATTTGTGTAAAACGTCCCAAGATATTTATTTATGTGCTGCCAGTGATTTCTCCCGTTTTAACCCTTGGATCCGTAACTCCAAGGGTTACTGAGCGGAGCTATGGGAGCTCGGCCAATGAGATCGCATCACAGTGTTCCGAATTCGAATTTGAAGAATGTAATTGGTCAATTTTGCACAGCTCCGCTCCGTTCCTTTTCAGTGGAGCCGCACCCTAAATCCTCGCAGACCCTAACCAGCTTTTGTTTTTGACACATATTTCCTATGCACAACACAACCCTCTGTTTGTGCCCCGCATAGTGTAAATTCCGATACTGGAATATCGCAGCGTCGTTACACATCGTAAAAAAATAATATTATTATCGTTCGCATCCGCACTCGGGAATCCGACGACACGACGTGCGAAGAATTCTAATCGCAATGGTGCGGGTTCAATCCGAGGAGGGACAAAGCGATTGGCCATATTTTGATGTTATGTTATTTTACAGTCGCCATGAGGGTGCTTAGACAAGTTGCCAATCGCTAACGCTTAAGGGAGACCTTAACACGTTCGCCTCCAGTACTGTTTCACTCAGTGCTAATACTATGCCGATCGAAATTATCTGATAGAACTCCTATGCCATTAACACGCATGTGTGACTGTCAGATTGTACTCTTATGCCAGTGACACAGCACTTGTGTCAAAAACGTTCGTATTTCTATGGCACTGGCATAGGAGAAAGAATTTGATTTATGCTAGTGGCATAAGAATAAGGTTACTCTGATCACGTATGTGTGTCACTGGCATAGGAATCAGATTTTGTTGGTCACACACGCTGTGTCACCTGCTTCGAACGTGTTAAAGGTCTGTGCCCACTAGACCGTACCATACCATGACCGTAGCATGAATGTATCAGACAAAAAACTATTTACCAACACGGCCTTATACTTTTTAATACAAAGAATAGTTTTTTGTCTGATACGTTCATGCTAATGGTATGGTACGGTCTAGTGGGCAGAGACCTCGTCAATCGTAAACAAAAGGCTGTAGACATTTCAGATAATCGTCTCGATATTTCATTTTGTTAATTCCTCGATTGTGCTAGAAAAATATGTAGGTATAATAATTTATGTATAGGTACATGAGAATGACAGATTTGTACGAAAAGTCATCTGACAATTTCCGTACTTTACAATGGCCACGTGACTTATCGCTTATCGTATACGATTGCAAAATGGCATCTTGTCTATGCTGATCAGTCCAGCACATAGAGCTCGCCCCTCTTGGTCTTTTTCCTGTCCACTTTTATTTTACCGGTGACCATAAGTTTAAATTTAAATATAAGATGTTGTTAACGCCTGGTAACACTGGCACCGGCGTTGACCAATCCACGACGACCGTCGGTAGCGAATCAGAGGGCTCCGTGAGCGCGACAACAGCGCCCAGGTTGCGCGAACACGACACCAGACGCATCGGTGCACCGAGACTGCAAATTCTCTTCCCTTCTTACCGCTGAAGCTTCCGCACGTGTCCTATAGACAAAAATAAGATCCTCTACTTACCGATTGTACTTTATCGATAATTAAAATGTAAACTATTATAACCTGCTATGCTATTCTCTTATTCACATATTAGACGCTGCGTTCGTCAACGAGCTCGACCTCGAGACAGCCTTGTCTAAAATCCTAGCTGTTTGATTTGACTGTCAGAGTAGTTCCAGCACACGCCGCATTCGTCGCCGAGCACTAGTGTCGTTTAAAGTACATTAGTGAATACCATTTTTAGGCTCGACGCTGTCGCAGCGCTGATACAGCGCTGACAGTAAGGCGGTTTCCTTAGTGACTAACACTGCAGTAGTTTTACTTAGGCGGACTTGCACCAATAGAGATTAGCGAGTTAATTTAGAATAAGCTGTCAAATACCATACGAAATGAGGCGTTAATCCGGATAAAATCGCTAATCACGATCGGTGCAAGTGGGCCTTAGAGGCGTAATCAGATGTCATATAGTAAAAAAAATATGCCGAAGTTCCCCAACGCTGGAGGTCGGGATCTAAAACAATTTGAGTTGTTTCACAAAATATTTCTGTATGTTATTTGCTATTGTAAAATATGTTGTCAGCCTCCGTAGCCTAGTTGGTAGTGACCCTGCCTACGAAGCTGGAGGTTTCGGGTTCGACTCCCAGCGAGGGCATTATTTGTGTATTTATTTATCACAAATATTTGTTCCTTGGACATGGCTGTCTATGTATTTAAGTATCTATATTATGTATCTATGTGGCCGTGTGGTGACGGCAGAAAGAATACATTTGTCACCACCCCAACTCCTCCTGCGGGTGTCGTAAGAGTCGACTAAGGGATTGAAGTGTCACTGACCATATTTGATTAAAGATTGATGGGCAGCAGCGTCATCATAGTGGACACATTACTGCGATCGCCAATCCGCTTGCCCAGCGTGGCGATTATGGGCATTTACCTCCTAATGCGTCTATACGCATAGTTAATACGAGAGGCCTACGTCCAGCAGTGGATTATCATAGGCTGATGATGATGTATCTATCTATTATATATATCGTCGCTTGGTACCCACATCACAAGCCTTAATTGAGCTTACCGTGGGACTAAGTCGATTTGTGTAAGTTGTACCAAGATATTTATTTATTTTATCCTCCTAAATCCTTGTGTACAAAATTTTGTATACATTCCAAAATTTATTTTGAACTTTTATTAATGAAGAGAAAGTTCTAAATTCAAAAACTAAGCGAATGTCACTGGGTCTTAGGAGGTTAAAAATAACATCGAAGACTTTCCTGAATGTCGACAAAATGGAATATGGCGATATTGGACCTAGCCCGCAATAAACTCTTCTCTACCGCCCTTATTTATTTGTTGATGGTACGTGCGTATCGATTTATAATATTTCACTGGCCCATTTTTATTGGGGACTGCTGAAGTGTCGATACTGTTGCGCTGTTACGGAAATATTATAAGCAATAATCGTATGGTGAAAGAAAAACCTTTCTCCGACAGATGGTAAACTTGTATTTCTACAAGTTTTTATTATTTTTACCTTTGTTTTATTAGTGTGTTTCTTATACAGGTTGAAATCAAATTGGTAATACAAAATAATATTTTCTGGATCTATTCGTGTACTTTTACTATGGGACTTATATCGAATTTGGTAGAAGAAATTTGTAAATTCTGTTAACGAGTTCATTATGAAATAAAAAAATAAAATTAAAATTAATATGTATACAAATTTGTATGGAATCAGTATGGAGAAATGGATACATATTAATGAATTACAGCAAAAGTTGGTTTCATAATTTGTATGGAGATGAAGATTTTGAAGTGATGTTTTCGAAGATGGTCCCATAGTAAAAGTTGGCTGTAGTCATGAGTAGATTCAGAAAATATTATTTTGTACCTATCACCAATTTGATTTCACCCAGTATAGTTCATTATATATACAACTTTAAGAAACCTTTTATTTCACTTAGGCATATTTATTTGTTCAAAGGTTATATTTGACAACAAATTAATTTGCTTATAATTAAAACGTATTTTCTAAGAATATTCCTTCTTTCTCTGTTGTATATTCTTATTTTTCGAATCGTTCGCAAACAGGAAAACAGCTGCTCGAAGTTATTTGACTTCCAATTTTGAAATACGAACTTCGGTCCTTTGGGGCATAAAGATTTTTTCGAGTGTCAGTTGTATTAAGTGGCACGTCTATGAGTGGCGCAATTTACATTATACTGGCGTATTATAAATCTAAAATTGCTTCTGGTAATAAACCTCGGATCAAATCTAATTCAATTTTCGGATGAATTCTATAGGTGTACATTCTTACATACCTCAAAACTCTGTCAGATGTGGTTCTGGTTGAAATGAGTGATATGCCGTTCCCGGTATCTTATCTTATTGGTGGGGCCCTCACGGATACACTTCGATCCATTGGGATCTTTTGTGTAATTGCCCCCTGTTTCACCTACCCAAGGGATTGTTCTATCAACTCAATATGTTTGAGGATGGGCCCTAGCGGTAGCGTTTTGACCTCCTTCGGTTCCAGATAGCCGGTTCCGAAGTCTTTCATCCTTTGTCTGGTGAGGACATGACATTCGCACGTCAAGTGTTTCATTGTCTTCTCTTATTCGCCACACATTCTACAGTCTATGCTGTCAGAAAGACCTATTTTAGCCAAAAGAGATTTGACCCCAAAGTGTCCCGTAAACACCCCCGTTATGAGTTTGAGTTGTCTTTTGCTATATTTCCAAAGTTTTTTGCTCCAGCCCGAATCCACTTTCGCGGTAACTTTCCATATAGTATTATTGAGAATTTACCGGGAACGACCCATCTATAGTTGGAATATAGAATTCATCCAAAACAATCACTAGGTAATATAGAGGATTGTTATACAATGTATCCTCGAAAATACCGTAAACAGAGTAAGAAGGATTCGAAGGGGGAGTTAGGTTGTGACTCCGGATTTTTTTATTAGGTACCTATTGTTTCAATTTGTGGACTCAGGTGTTATCAAAGTAATTTATTATATGTAGTTTGAGACGTATTTTTTTCTTCTTTTAGCATAACCAAATCATACGGCGGCACAAAAGCGGCGGATTTGTAGATGAATTTAATTTTGACTTTTTGTAATGTTTTGGAAAGTGTGCATCCACCTTTCGAATTCCGTTTATATAAGGTCCTAATTTATTAGTTGCAGATATTTTAACACATGATACTTTTCATTAAAATAATTAACTTTAAATATAAATTAAGAAACCTTTTCATGCAACTTTTTTGACTTCATTTTCCTAACAAAAAAAATAATTATAATTTCGGCTAAAAAAATCATCATGTGCGTTATCACATGTCACAATAACACTGTCTGTCATGTCACCAAACGACACAATCCAACGGAAAATAACATGACATTGACAGTCAAGTATTTAATTTATCGACGTGAAGTGGCCAGTTCCAGTTAAGTGGTACGTAAAAGAGGTACTAGAATCTGTTCAATGAGTTTTCATTTAATAATCACAGTCATAAACAGGGTGTTTTTACGTAGCAAATTTGTTTTTCCGTTTTCTCCAAAAATCATCGTAAAAGCTATAATGTTTCACGGTTTAATATATTCCAGAGACCGAGTACTATCAGCTGTATAAATATCTGCATCTAATAAATTAGGACCTTATATACTTACATGGCTTGTTGTAAGCCGTACTTAAATTTTTGAGAGCAGGCATGTACAAAAGGCTGAATGGAGTTGACAACGGGGACAAATTTAGTCATTTGGTCAATTTGTGGGTATTTATGTCACTATATCATCTTCATCATAATCATTATCATCATCATCATATCAGCCGAACGACGTCCACTGCTGAACATAGGCCTCCCCCAAAGATTGCAGGGAAGGCGCCACGTGGGTAGCAGTCCGCTGGATGCGGGAGGCGCAGGACCGGTCATTGTGGCAATCTTTGGGGGAAGTCACTATATAATGTTTATGTTAATAGGGAAATAATGATAAAAAACATATTTAAGTATCTAAATATGTTAGTTAAGCATCGTGGCTGAATACCAACGATTTAAGACGTATTGAGCTTACAATAGTAACTTTAACAACCCATTTTTATTTATGTAGATAGATATTCCGCTGTTGCTTATGTCTTGGACGTCATTGTCACACAAACGCTACAAAAATGTATCGTCCAGCAACAAATCGACCAGTTGTAAAGTTGTGGCGTGTTGTTCGGTGTTAACTCATCCTACCCTGGGTTCGTATCCGGGTAAAGACACTTTGAAACCCAGAAAACCAAATTGTATTACTGAGTTATATTTGATTTGTATCTATCTGCCGTGTGGTGACGGCAGATAGATACAAATCAAATATAACTCAGTAATTCTATTGTGCCGTGTGGTGAAGGCAGTAAGAATACATTTGTCACCACCCCAACTCCTCCTGCGGGTGTCGTAAGAGTCGACTAAGGGATTGTAGTGTCACTGACCATTATTTGATAAAAGATTGATGATGGGCAGCAGCGTCATCATAGTGGACACATTACTGCGATCGCCAATCCGCTTGCCCAGCGTGGCGATTATGGGCATTTAGTTCATATAGTTAATAGGAGAGGCCTACGTCCTGCAGTGGACTATCATAGGCTGATGATGATGAATTTAAGTTTCTAGAGTTAGCTAAGTATCTGTTACATGTGTCGTTACTTAGTACAGACGAGACAAGCATCATTGAACTTTTAGTAAGACTAAGACTAGGTGGATTTTATTTTATTTATTTGGATAATGAACAGCAGTACATAAGAAATATACAAAACTGAGTGTACAGTAAGCGAAGCCAATAAATGATGTCCACAAAAATGCAATCAACATGCAATAACAAGATTTATATAGATAGATGTCCCGCTATCGCTTATGCCTTAAACGTCATTGTCAAGTCACGAACGCTGCAGAAACGCAGTGTCCATACAAATCGGCCAGTTGTAAAGTTTTGGCCTGTTGTTGGTCGGTGTTAACTTATCGACGGAGCGTGCTGGCGTTAAATGACGCCACAATTTGGTTCAGTTGGCGACATGTTTGCGTTTGACCGAATTACGAGAAATTAGGGAAATTTCTGTAACACATTTTATGCGATACATGATCAAATATCTAATCAAATATCTTTATTTTGCTTGAAATATGGTACAATAGATGGGTTTGAATACAGAGAAGTAATTTCCTATTTCACCAGCAACTGGCAATATACACAAATGGAGAGTATTATTATTTAAATTCAAATGAATGATTGTAGGTATGTTCAAATGAATGATCCTGGCAGGATCGCCATATAAGGGAGGCAGCCTTAGCATAATAAGCAAACAACCATTCACGAATAAATGCGTTTAATGACTGACTAATAAATAATAGGATACATAGGTAGGTTTTATATACTAAGCAGGCACACATAGATAAATGTTACACAGTATACACACTGCAATTTCTTTTAGAATTATAACTAACGTGAGACTAAAACATATTTAAATATTTATCAAACGAGTTACTCACGTAATTTAAAGTCGTTAATTCGTCGATAGGTTACGGGTACTCCATGATGAGGATCCTCTAAATAGATCCAAACATGTCGAGCAATTATCGAGTTTAAATTACGTGAGTAACCCGTTTGATAATTATTTAGAAATGATAATTATTTTGTACTTACTCATGCAATGTTTATGTATATAACCATATTTATCGTATCATCACATCATCATAAGTCTATCTCAGTCCAGTGCAGTGCTGGACGGAGGCCTCTCCTATTAACAATGCGTATAGGCGCAATAGGAGGTAAATGCACGTCATCTCCACGCTGGGCAAGCAGATTGGCGATCGCAGTAATGTGTCCACTATGATGACGCTGCTGCCCATCATCAATCTGATATCAAAGGATGTATGACACTTCAAGAAACACTTCAATCCCTTACTCGGCTCTTACGACACCCGCGGGAAGAGTTGTTAAGATCAGAATCATGGGATCCCCCTTTACCCGTTAACCTGCCGCTAAATAGCAGTGTTTGCACTGCTGTGTTTCCGTTTGGGGGTAAGATAGCCGGTGTAATTACTGGCTTAGATAGAGGCAATCCATCTAAGTCCTCAGGGTAGGCAGCGCATAGGTGATTTTCTGATCGCTATGTCCATGGGCCTCAGTTCTTGCTTTCCATCAGGTGGACTGAGAGCTCAGTTGTCTACCTTCGTCTCATAAAACAACAAGAGAGAAAACTCTCTTTAGTAAATTCATATTTGAATTGAGCAGTGTGTACTGTGTACCGTGAGGTGACGGCAGTAAGAATACATTTGTCACCACCCCAACTCCTCCTGCGGGTGTCGTAAGAGTGTCGACTAAGAGATTGAAGTGTCACAGAACACTATTTGATAAATATTGATGATGGGCAGCAGCGTCATCATAGTGGACACACTGCGATCGCCAATCCGCTTGCCCAGCGTGGCGATTATGAGCATTTACCTCCTAATGCGCATAGTTAATAGGAGAGGCCTACGTCCAGCAGTGGACTATCATAGGCTGATGATGATGATGATGATGATGTACTGTGTAGTGAAAGTACCTTAAGACCTTGAGCTTTCAGGCCATCGGGCCTCATCTAATTAAAAAAGTAATTAACGCCCATTATCCAAAAGGTCCCAATTAATTAAAAAAGCAACTTTTAGATAAGGGATCTAATTGTAAAGTTCTGTTATTGAGTTAGTACTTTTTTAGTCCAAATGCTTAAAATAAACTTATTCTAAATTACTACGAAAATCACAAAAAGATAACTCTCCATATTGATTGTTCAAATGTTACATGCGTTTATGTATAAACCATAATATAAGATGACGTAAGTTTACGCGATTTAGACCCGTTTGTCGTTAGAATAATATATGAATATGAGTAAAAAATTTATAATCGTGAAAGTTTTGAAACTAACGCATGAAACGCAACGTTGTAACGCACTAAACGCATGTAATATTATGAAATATTGGAATTTATATACAAAGTAGAGTTACTATTAAAAATTACAACTCAAAATAGTATTTTATGCAACCCTTGTTTAAGAGAGATCAAAAAAAGTGAGTTGGCGGGTGTAAGAATTTGAGGCGAAGCCGAAAATTGTTATTAAAGACGCCACGAGGATTTTTTGACTCAGTTAAACAATGTTGCATACAATACTTTTTCTACGACCACACACTTATTTCCTAATAAAATTGTAAATTTGAGAAAATTTCTTAGTCAAACACATTTTTATTAATTATCAAGGTCGGGCGGGATACATCAAAATTAAAAAAGAAAGCTCCTGTATTGTATGGTTTACGATTCATCAGACATGACATTTAAAATTAGGTTGGCAGCCATGTATTTCATTAAGTCTTGTATACACGAGGTGTCTTAAAATCCAAAAACGCACTGCGTGTATGCCCGAATGCGTTTATAGGAATTAGACAATGTACAGTGTATATACAACAATATATACATATTTAGACTTATCTTGACATCTGTAAGGTAGGGGCTTAAAGGTGTGTTCACGACTCTGTAAATGACAAATAACAGAACGGGAGTAGAAAAAAATATAATAATACAATTGAAGGGTCCACGGAAAGAACATGTATAGTCAATTCAAATTACAGAAGGAAAAACTACCTTACTTTTAACAGAATAAGGTGTGAATATGCCATGATTTTTCTAAGCACTGGACATGTTTTTTCCGTGAAACCTTCAATTTGAGTTGATCCACAAAAAAAAGCAGGCGATATTTCTAAAATTAATTGGCAAAGCGATGACGATCTCGGAATAAGCAGAGATTTCCGGAATTAACAATATTTGGAAGCGATTCAGAATTTCAGAACCATCCGGATTAATATAGTTAATTCTTGGAACTATTGGTGGATTCCGAGTATTTCTGTTATAGGAAGCTAACAAACGGACTCATCGCCTGAGGCCCTAGCACATCTTGACAGTCAAGATGTGCTGTGTGCAAAACACAATGTGTTTGATAATTCACAGTATTATGGGGGCTAGCAGTCTTTTTAGGGTTCTGTAGTAAACTAGGATCCCCCCACACACACAGGACTAAAAAGATCCCAATGGGTCGAAGTGTATCCGTAAGGTTACCAATAAGATAAACTAGGAACCCTTATAGTTTCGCCATGTCCGTCTGTCTGGCCGCAGCATAGCGCAGTGGCCGTTAGTACCTAACCTACTAATTAGTGTAATTTGTAGGGGTCGGAACTATGAGTACAAAACTTTAAAATTAATATATGGGAACACTTTAGCAAAAAAATACGAATATTATTAAAAAATCTGTATCCAATTTTATACCCTATCTCGGAATCTTCAACTTACAATGTGTGGGTGTGTAGATATGTATATTTTATGGATGTATGCAATATGTCAAGTCCACTTGACAAGTTTTGTTAAATTTTTGCAGAGATAGTTCCGTTCCCTAGTAATTTGGTACAGATAGGTATGTATTATATCGTCATGAGCTCATGAGGTTGGATTTAGCAATTTCTCGGACTTGTAAACGTAACTTTATGCTTTTATTATTCAATTGATCACGATTTATATGTCAAACTGTTTATAGTAGATTGCCAAAGCTATCGTCAAATCCAGTATTATTTCATCCGCTTAGCGGAGTTGGCAGCAGTAATCTGAATTGTGTGTTGACAGACTATCTCTGATTTACAACTTAGGCTCAGCGGATTGTGGCTAAAGGTGCATTCAGACCAAACGAGCATTCCCTATTCTAAACCCCTACTCTACGAAATTCGATCGTTACACAAAGCGTGATTCGTTGATTTCGTAGAGTGGGGGACTCGTTTGGTCTGAATGCACCCTAACGCATAGTCTAGTACAGCGGTCGGCAACCAGCGGGCCGCGGGCGAAGGCGTCAGTTGCGGCCCGTGAGCCTAATTGACTATTTTGTATAACGTGTATGTTGACATCACTTTTGGACCGAGATGATAATGAACACATAATTGTCAATAAGATTGCTATATCCGATTTCTTATTTCGTCTTTAATGACAACCAATAATGTGAAAATATGTTTTACTACAGATGGTGCCTTTTTTAGGCTCTAGTGCGAGAAGTGGCTCATTTTACTCCCTTCGGTCGTGTTTTAAAACATCGCCACTCGTTTCGGATTTCCTGTTTTTCGCACTTGTGTCGTAATTTACTATTTTCAAACAAAAAATACATATATAAAAGTACGGTCCGCGTGAATTTCGTTAACAATGTGGTCCTGGCTGCTAAAATGTTGCCAACCCCTGGTCTAGTACATCATGTGATAAGCTATAACGAATTCAACTGTCAAATAATGTCAGAACTACCATAACGAACTACAGAATTTCAGTATTATAAAGTGTAGTTCTGTGACATTCGTAGGCGGTAAATCGCTTAGAATACAGGCGTTAATAGGCATGATGACTGGCAAGTCAAATGAGCATCTTTTTTCGAACTGTCAAAACAATCACCACTATGGAGTTTTATATGAAATACTCAAAAGTGACGTCACGTTTGAGTACTGCCAAATGACCTACTCTTTTAAGTTCTTTTCAATTTATTAATAGAAGTTTTGTACAAAAATTACTGCAATCTACATCTTAGAAATAATATCTTCGTGTATTACGTCATGCATAATGTTAAATAATTTATTTTTACTACAGTCATCATCCCTATTGAGCTTACCTGAATAGGTCGAATGCTATTTATTCGTTCTAAAAAGCCAACAAGCCAACAGAGGGCGCTGGCTACACATTAGCACTTCAAACAGAAAGGCTAACGGGCAGAATGCATTTGATATCATTTTGCTACAACGGCGCTTTGGGAGCGATCACGGGATACTGAACACAGCGGAGATGACAAGTTTGTCAAAAATTACGACCAATTTTATCGCCGACTGTGCATAGACATAAATCTATTTATTCAATATAACATTCATTTTACACAGTCTTATATAAAATAAAATAATTTAATTTGTAACTAATTATTTCCCTTGGAGTCGAATTCTATTAGCAAAACAGTTTCATGATATTATATTGTATTGTCGATTGAAATTTAGTACATAATATATGACACAAGTACTACTTTAGTACATAATATTATATACAGTCAGTAACCGGGAATGTTTTATTCGCAAATGTTTGATTACAAACAAACGGCGGGGCAGGTGAAACTAAATAAAAACTTGTTAAAAACGTCAGCAAACTTTTATATACGCAAATACAAAATTGTTGAGCGACTTGCCATTACAAAACTTTCCCGAACAGATTAGGTCAAAAGACTTGAGTCTTTGAGGTTATTTTTCTTAATAACCCAGAAAACACTCGGTTCAGAAAAAAAGTAAGTGAAAAATGTTGAATGTAGGTTAGAACTGCGACTTCTTCATAATGTGCTATATGGTATTACACATAAATAGAGACATACTTTGGGATATAACATAATTTGCAATTATATCTCATGTCAATCTATAGTTATTGTGAACATTTTTTTTTTTAAAGTTATAGAAAATGGCATTATTTATCAGACATAACTTAAAAAATAAACATTTTGAAATTATTTATTTCGTTCATTAGATATACTGAACGTTATACTAATATTTTATACAACGTGAGCGTACATAATATGACCATTATAAAATAAGTTTTCATATCTCGTATTACTTACCCGTCAGAAAGATAAAGTAGGTAAATAAAATACAATACTTTTAATGAAAATTTACGACTTGATTTTTATTACTCGACCGATAGACATGATTTTAACAGATACCATGGAAGGGTATCTCCGCCCATTTTCATAGTCCTCTCCACCTAAACCTCTGAAAGCATCAGCGTAAAAGTTTTCTCATAACACCGTGGACCGAAACTAAAAGGAATTTAACTATTTTGCATTAACGCTAACGGTTTCGATTCGAAACTCTGAAGTGTCAAGCTGTTTTGCTTCTAATCGTATACAAAATTCGTTTTCCAAATGTATAATTGTATTGAAGCCTTATTGTGGCTAGCAATGCAACGTGGTGAAAATTGAGTTATTAGTTACAAAATTTTACAATACAATCATAGTACTTCGTCGCAGAGATCGGAACCGATTTTTAGAAAAACCTCGAAATAGCTAAATATTTTAAAATGTTTTAAAATTTTTATGTAGTTTTCAACATTTTATGTAGATAATTATTAACATCGCGTTTTTGAATTACTCCATTAACAAAAAAAATATACAGGGTGTAATCGATAAGTGTTTACAGGCCATAATTCCGTAAATTTATATGAGAGATATCAGAAAATCTTGTACTTTCGATATCAATTAAAAGTTTTCTGATAATCTGATATGTCTCATATTTACGAAATTATGGACTTTAAACACTTATCGATTACACCCTGTATAGGTACCGAAGAACGAAAAAGAACGGAATTCGACGACTACGACGAATTCGAAAAAACCGTTATCCGATCCCTGCTTCTTCGTTACTAATTCTTCGAACATGAAAATTTGAAATCTCTAGAACACTAAAATTATATCCGAAAGTATCACCTTGATAGGCAGATCTACGTCCAGCAGTGGACTAAGATAGGCTGATAATGATGATCGACATGTAAAGAGCTGTCATCAAAACAAGCCGAATTTGCGTCCCACTCAACAGATAAACGTCCCGGAGGGTTAGATCTGTCGATTGCGGATCCCGAGTGATGGATGCGGCTTATCCGACATCGGTTGTGATCTGTGCTTAGGAAAGTTTGTAAGGAAACTGTGTTAGTGGATTTATGCAGATGATTTATCGGAGTAAATTATAATAATGGTTTTAAATGTCTGTGGAGCCACTCGGCGGCTTAGACATCAGCCGCGAAAGAAGACATGGGTTCACCCCGGCATTTTTTCTTTGGAATATGACAATATCTAATATTTAAATGACGAAAGTTCGTTCTTACATTTCAGGTACTATAATCTCGCAGATGATGTTTTCAACGGCAACTTATATGATAATTTTCTCATCAAAATTTCAAGTAATATGAGGTCATTTTGAGACAATTTTCCAACTTGTACAAGTAGTACTTACATACGATTTCGATAATGACAAATATCAGTTGATTTGTGTAAAATCTTCCCTTGATATTTATAAATTATTTTTTTCTGTCACAAAAATGACGGATTCAAACATCTGTATAAGTTAAATACATAAATTAAAAAATTCCTTGTCCAATTGAATCCTCCTCTATTATGAAGTCGGATAAAAATTGAATTATATAATTTATATGTATAACATTTTTAATTACATTAACGTTACTTTTTTGCAATACATACTAGGATTTTATTATTTTATAAATGTGTACAATAGGCGTGCACTACGTGCCTAATTAAAATAAATTATTTCACATTATGCACGACATAAGAAGAGAAGACAAGATTGAATCTATGTACAGAACTTTCATTTAATAAGTTTGAAAGAACTTAAAACAGTTAACTAACTGTAGGTCATTCGGCAGTATACAAATACAAACGTAACGTCACTTTTGTGTAGGTATTTAGTATAAAAAGTTCATTGTGGCGATAGTTTTGACAATTCGAAAAAGATGTTGATTTGATTTGCCAGTCATTATGTCTATTGATTTAACTTCACTGCCCAATTTAATTTTATTGACACTATGCATAAGTAAGGTTAGCCGAGGACATTCTGAGATTTCCAGTCTAGACTTATTTCTACAAAATTATTAACTAAATTCCGATAGCCAGACAACAAATTATTCCAGAACAGTCACAATAAAATTATCCAAGCACTTACCCCAACTTTTATTTTTCATCTAGCTTATTCTATTTATTAGCGAGAACTAACTCCATTACAGAAACAAAAATAGGTACGAAAATACAACGTAATAAACATGTGAGTTGCGACGTCCGTAAACCAAGTACACAACTACTATACGACAGATTTTATTCACTTACATAACGTCGTAAGTGATTACGTAAGCGGTCGACATACGACATTTTATACATAGAAAGTGTAGTACAAGACTGTAATATATTGCGCGTCAGCTGTCGATCGTCGACGGTCGTAAATACAAGCGGGCTGGTAAAAGGAGGTAAAGCCTTTTTTTCTTTAAGCAAGGCTATGTAGTAAGTATCGCCTTTTTTTGAAGGTTACAAGCAGGCATACAAGTCGTCTGACTGTCAATTTTCGTTACCTGTGCACGACTGCAACTCTGACAGTGTAATGTGTTCTATAACCTAAATACCAGAGTATATAAAAAAATAAAAAAAACTTTTTCTATTGTACCTCCCCTATACGTAAGTAACATGAGGTATGATTTCTTTATTCGAATCAACCCTAATGCGTGACAAATCGTTCAACAGGTACTTAAAAAAGAAAAAAAAAATACTAAAACATTGATGAAGTGTTTATTTTTGGAAATAATCGCTTCGGAAGCATAAAAAAAATAGTTTTTCATTTTCGGCTGAACTATTAACCAAATTTGAATTTTAAGGTACTGCTGCTGAGTTATCCATCCAACGTATCGTTTTCGAGCTACAAGGTCTAAAAAGTTAGACTCAATTCATAGTAATGTGCGAACCCGGATTTCACAAATTTAGGACTAAATGCAGGTACAGAAATGATTTCCAGCCTGCTAGGAATTAATTCCGCAACACGCTTCATTTAGGTCTAATTTTCTTGTTCTACATGCAATATTGATTCTATTCGGTCCATAATATTAAAACCTACATTTGTTTACCGTTTGAGGAAATGTTAAAAATAAACTAATAACTATAATAATCACCAAATTAAAATTCGACTTCAATCGGTTTCTTCAAGTTTCGATCATCACATTTGTTTACCGTTTGAGGAAATGTTAAAAATAAACTAATAACTATAAAATAACTATAATAATCACCAAATTAAAAATCGACTTCAATCGGTTTCTTCAAGTTTCGATCATCACATTTGTTTACCGTTTGAGGAAATGTTAAAATTAAAGTAATAACTATAAAATAACTATAATAATCACCAAATTAAAAATCGACTTCAATCGGTTTTTTCAAGTTTCGATCCTCACATTTGTTTACAGTTTGAGGAAATGTTAAAAATAAACTTATAACTATAAAATAACTATAATAATCACCAAATTAAAAATGGACTTCAATCGATTTCTTCAAGTTTCGATCATCGCACTCCGACTTGATGCCAACAGGACCATCTCGTGGTTAACACCCGTTCGATTTAAAAAAACAATTTAAAAATCGGCTTATGATTCTCGTAAATACCGAGTAATTGATTCAAAACTACGAACAAATTAAACATGGAAGCCGCACGCCATATTAAATTGCCTTTCAAAAACGGTCCTGAATTTTAGTTGACAAGCGTCACCCCCTGTTCAATGCATCACGGTAATGAATTTAAATATCAACCTATAAAAAATTAAACCGACATTTAAAAATAGTTGTGATTGGTCCATCAAAGTTTTGATTGGCTATATTCTATAAGCATTTGTCAAAGATGTTGCGCCGAAATATGTGCGGTGTCACGAAAAGCGCTATGTCCTGCCCATCTTGGCACAATTGAACAATTGCTTTTGGAGGCGTTTTTGAGCTGGCGTTAGACGTCCATGTTATATATGGTCGCAGATCCAAAAAATCTGTCGAATTGAGAACCTCCTTCTTTTGAAGTCAGTTTAACCCTCTCACCAATAGAAATACACACTATGGACGGGCTGCATCTACCTCACACAAGCTGATTAACACCAGAAGCCACGAGTTGGAAAGTAAAGGATACGTTAGGTTCTACTCAATACGCAAAGCATTTCATCGCGCTCACGCTGACATATTGGAGCGAGCGCGAGCCTGCTTTACGTATCGAGAAAAACCTAACGTTACCGATACTTGGAAAATTGCAGCCATATATAATCATGGACTAATCTAATGAAAGTTCAAAAATGCCCCCAAAATCAATTGTGCTACTGAGGCAAGATGTGCAGAACTTAGCGCTTTTCATAACACCGCGCATATATCGGCGTAACATCTTTGACAAATGCAAATAGAATATAACCAATCAAAGGGGTTTGGGTAAAGTTGGCGTCGTTTTTAAATTTTGGCGGCCACTCATGAAAGTGGTAAATTTGAAAAGAGCAATTTAAAATAAACTTATTTTATTATGGAGTGCATATAGCTAAATTATATCGGAGCTGAGATATCATACTTTAAAGTTTTATAGTAAAGACTCACATTTATGTTTGAAATGCATCGGAATGAGTTAAAACTACTATTGTGTATGCCACGTAAAACATAACCTTAACTCACCTTGGACATAAGGTTCTTTTTCGGTCAATGATTATTTAGAGATAGTTATTTTTTTCTTTAACACGGCGATTTTATGACGGATGCGATGAACGTTCTATTGAACTTAATTATGTCAAAGGTCTTATGTCGCATTTTAAACAACAAAATAAAAGAATTCATATTTTTACTCTTTATGGGTGTTTTTTCAGGTATATAAATAAATGTAGACATGCTAATCGTATGTTTTCGGGTAGGTACCTAATAATAAAATTAATTAGGTATCTAATAATTTACGCACTGGGCACATTATCAAAGCTATTATGGTGAGTACATCAAAAACGGATTCTACGTAATTGAGGTATACAAAGAACCCAATTTGCAAGATTTCTGCGACCAAAATCCCGATTGCATCGATCCGTGGCTTTTAAGAGGTAGAATACAATCGCGTCGCGGCACTCCAACAGAAGACAGTATTTTGTTTATGTTGCTGTAGATGGTGGATTACAAGGCCCAGAGGCAATATTAGGACATTATTATTGGGAAGAGGACCTTAGGCTGTTGCTCACATGTAAAGTCAATTATATGGTTCTTGGGATGGGGTAGGTATCAAGAACATCTTGATCCCCCGGCACAGTTTTTAGAGAGAGTGATTCGCCAAGATAATATTTAGAATGAAGTTTACGACGAGCCGGAAAATGTGTAAAAAAGTAATTTTTCATCACACCTGTTTGGTAAGTGCGCCAATACGCTGCGGTGATGCGCGCCGTAGGTGCGTCATTACGTCATAGTAGGCCGTTAAGAATTTTCATACAACATTACGTCGCACTAGCGCGGTCCGGCGCACGCCGCGCGCCGCGCCGAGATTTCTTTTATGAAAATGATGAAATTAAGTCATCCCTGATTTAGACCATTTTAGAGTAGTTTTGTGAAAATATATTGTTTTATTTATTTTTTTGCATCACAGGTGTGATGAAAAACATTGTGTGTGCCACGGGCGGTACAAGAATTACGAACTCGTGTTAGAATTAACGGTCTCTGCCCACTAGACCGTAGCATACCATGACCGTAGCATGAACGTATCAGACACGGAATGTGAGACGACACGGGCTACTATGCCCACTATAACGTGTGTACATTGTTTCATATCCGTGCTAAGCCCGTTTAGTGACCGTTGCATCCGCGTCGCAACCACGTATCATCCGCGTCGCAACTACGTATCATCCCCGTAGTATGAGCGATTCATATCCGTCGTTATCGTTCCATTGTCACAGTTTTATCAGTTTCAAATTGTTTTCACGCCCTTTAGACTACTATCGCTCTGCTAGTATTTTCCTTGGAGTTTATTTCTACACCTATTTTCTGAACAGACATCGTAAACTGCGATCGAAATCCATTGAAGTACTAGAGTTATTACTGAGTCAAGTCAAAGTTAAAAATTATTTATCGACTAGGCTTAGCAACAAGCACTTTCGAATCGTCAGTTATGCTACTTATACATTTATATGACGGAATGTGTTTATTTATCATTAATATTATTATAGTATTAAATTACACTTATCAATGTCTAGGTAACCTAGACACTGTTAAGTGTAATCTATGATATTAAACTAAAACTACTTGGAATTGGTAAATATATTGTCTATAGATTTATATGTTCTTGTCATGATTGTCAATGTGACTCCGTCAAGTACTGGTTTTGTTTAATTATTTCATCTTCTAATAGTTTTGGAACAATAATTAATTTTAAATAACAATGGAGCAACTGCTAAAGAGCATTGATTTAAAAAAAAAAGATATATCGATTTTGTGTACATAATATTATTGTAATAAAAATCTAAAACCAATAAAATTTATTCTAGAAAGCCACATCAAAAGCATGGTTCTTACCATGTAAAAAAAGAAACAAATTGTGCAATCTATCTGGATAAATTCGTAAAGTTATACGACTGTTTCAAAATTGATATTTTTTTTAATGATTTTGTTTGTAAGAAACGAAGTAATATTTTTCGATCTCGATGAAAATCTTCGGTTTGCGGGTTTACAATCAATTAAGTAAGTTTTTTTTTTCAGAAAATAGCTATGCTGATTATATTGTTTGCGTTGTTTCGCCATAAGAGTGAAAAATTTGGAGAGTTTTGGATAAAAATTGTAAATCCTATACAAAAATGTAAATCCGAACGCGTATGCTCACCGTTTCGCCGCCTGCGCACACCGTACCGGCAACGTTGCGTGCCATGCACGTAGCGTGTCGGGGCCGGCAAAATATTCTCGCCGACAATCCTTGTCGGTCCGTGCATGGCACGCGACGGTGTTGGCCGGCGACGGAACGTCCTAGTGGGCATAGTCTCATACTTTTCCATACAAAGAATATTTTTTTGTCTGATACGTTCATGCTACGGTCATGGTATGCTACGGTCTAGTGGGCAGAGACCTTAAGCCCTCACCTTCGGCTCGGGCTTGAATTCACACTCGTTCGTAATTTCTTGTTTACCGCCCTAACGTAATACTAAAAATTACAAATGACGTTATCTGGGAAAAGGGACGTTATTGTCATTGGCGCTTACGGCGTTATGAGCCATGTTTGTATACAAATACGACGTCACCGGACGTAAGAGCCATCGACAATAAGGCCCCTTATCCCAAATAATGTCACATATGTTGTGTTGTTACATAAGAAAGCATTAGTAACAATTTCAATCTAAAAACTAATCTAATTAGGTACTGTAGCGTAGGGGAGTTGTGACGTTCTATTTGAGACAAACACGTGATCGGAAACTTATATTATATAATTTGCCAAAGTTACAATTAACTCGAATACTATAGGTATCTACTAATATATCGAAATAAGCTCGGGAATCCGATAACTTAGATCGTACACTAAGGGGAATGAAGACAACATCGAAAATCATGAAGCCTACTTATGAGTCCTCCGCGATCTATTTCGATGCCAGCGCCATCTAGCGGGATACTGGGGTACTGGCGGTTTTAGTGCTGCTACTCGTCGGGTGGCGCTAATAGTAGCCGTCATGTCGACTCCGTGGTATGTTGTTTACAGTCTCCCCCTCTGTCCCTGGAGACGACCCGGCGAAGGAGACAGATCTGTGCTTTCAGAGTCCTTCTGTTCTTTGCGAGGTCTACCCCTTTTCCTTAGGGGTCGGACTGGAGTCAGGAGCGGCGTTTCTGTATTGGCGCTATAATCTATGTCTCTGCAGTCACACCAGTCAGCAGGGTGATAACTTTTCCCTCCCCCTGCACTAAAACAGTCCTCTTAGCATAGCTGCTCGGATTCGACCTCATTACATAAAGTTTGTTCCCATTGGCTTCAGTGAAGGGAGACGCCGATGCTGGGAAATAAACTGGCTGACTCCGGAGATAACTCAACATATTGCTCTTCAATGGCTTTACATGCGTCTTCAAACATGTAGTCTAGATAGGATGTGTCGCCGTCAAATGGGACACCTTTACGTTTGGCTGGTGAAAGTGCTATAGGGATTAGCGGACCATAAACACTGTCTTTCTTGGGCTGTGTGGCGGTTCGGTCCTCTCCACCTGAGAGATGGCGACATCATCATAATTCTTGAAAGATGTGAAGTCCTCACTGTACAGTTCTTGGGGATCGTCCTCACAACCGATGAAATTCCAGGTATATTGGGGCAGATTCAGTACAATGAGGGTATCCTGAATAAACGGCACGCCGAGCAGGGTTCGGTTCTCTCGGGACTCCGGTAGAACGACGAATGTGGTACGCACGGTGCGATCGCAAATGGTGACATCAACTACTGTCGTTAACACCTTTTGGTTATGCCGGAAACTGTTCGCTAAAGTTACAATGGCACGCTCTTCTCGGAACGGGCAACCAGTGGTACGAAGGTGCGTATATAATTCGTAGGACGCTACGTTGGACTTGGCTCCGCTGTCCATGAACGCCGTACCTGTCTTGCCTTCAACTGTAATATAGACGACGGGCCTGGCCCTGGCGTCTGTTTTAATGTCAAGTGCACAAAAGCCTACTTCTTTCGGGATTCCGTTGGAATAGCTTGACTTATGGCACGTAGAGCAGTTGCTGCGTACGACGCCTGGAGCGCCGCATCCATAACAGGAGTATTTATGAGGTGAAGGCGTTGGTTTGGCTACCGCTGCTTCAGGTGCTCCAGATGCAGGTAGCTCAGGCGGAAGAACGCGCGTTGTCCGCTTCAAATCCGCGTTTGCCTTCTTCTTGCAGTTTTCGATAGTGTGGTTGGTAAGTCTGCAATATTTGCAGCGTAACTTGGTCGCCACAGACGTGTGGGATAGTCCTACAGGCTGCGATAAACTTGTTGATACTTGGGCAGCAATCTTCCTGTTACGAAGGAGCTGCTCGACCCCCTCAGCTTTCTCCAGAAGACCGTCGTAGGTCGTGAAGGTGTCGCGTGACAACTTCTCTCGAATGTCCAGGCTGAGTAATCCAAACACCATATCCAGTTGTTGGAACTCCAAAGGTTCTGGTTTAGGTAGCAAAGAAAACAGCATGCGCTTATGTGCTATGAAAGATTCAGTTGTAGCATCCGGTTCTTGTTGCGTTAGCATGATTTCTTGATATACCATGTAGGCTGGTTTCTTTGGAGCAAAGGATTTTCTCAGTCGTGATTGGAACTCGTCCCACCCAGGTCAGTACTTTGTTCTTCATACCTTGCCACCATGTTGCTGCGTCACCCTTCAAGAGGAGAGGAATTCCAGTCAGTGCGTCCGCGTCGCTAATCTTCTCCGAACTTTTGAAGACGTTGATAGCGGCCAAGAAAGCTTCGAGCACATCCGATTCCTTACGTCCATCATAGGTAATAGTACAAGTGGTAAATGATCTACTTTTCGGTACCATTGCAGCTAGCATTCGCTCAAATTGGGCTTCTGTGAACGAAACTGCCATTGCGTTACTGTTGCGGGGCTTCCGGGGTTTACTAGGTGCAGCGCGTTTTCCAGCAGTCACCACCAACTTAGGTCCAGAAGTCCTGCGTGTAGATTTGGCCGGTGAAGAAGTTTCCGTTGCCTCGCTCTTCATCAAGTCGTACATATGACAACTCGTCCCACGCGTACGATGAGTTCGTTAATGCCGAACGTTGGGCTGCCAGTGTAGCGTAGGGGAGTTGTGACGTTCTATTTGAGACAAACACGTGATCGGAAACTTATATTATATAATTTGCCAAAGTTACAATTAACTCGAATACTATAGGTATCTACTAACGTATCGAAATAAGCTCGGGAATCCGATAACTTAGATCGTACACTAAGGGGAATGAAGACAACATCGAAAATCATGAAGCCTACTTATGAGTTCTCCGGCGAACTATCGTTGGCGCGATCTATTTCGATGCCAGCGCCATCTAGCGGGATACTGGGGTACTGGCGGTTTTAGTGCTGCTACTCGTCGGGTGGCGCTAGTAGTAGCCGTCATGCTGACTCCGTGGTATGTTGTTTACAGTACATTTCCTACTTGGAAATATGTTTAAACATTTTGCATGTGTGCATCACATCTGTGTTTCCTTATGGTGTAGTCAGAGGGTGAACCGTCTATTGAAACCATTTTACAACATTTTTAATGTTCACTAAACAGACAGCATAGAAATCGCATAAGAAAATACAGTTGCATTTTCATATACCTAAGATCTTCTTTTTTTAAGTCGGTTAAATTAACTATTATACTTTAAGGGCAATATCCTTGTATCTTCGTTAGTAGTATTATCGAGTTAAATAAGCCTGTAGTCATCTAAGCTGTCTCCTAAACCTGCCTTAGTTAGGTATATTCACTGGTCCAATAACATTGTTTGAAGGGCCATATCTTGGCTTCGATATTACTTACGGCAAAACTTATTTTGTAAATAAGCTAGTCTAAGGTAGCACTACAAAATAGTAGTAACATAAACGATGGCCGCTGAAAAAAAAAATGACGCCACTAGTCCATACAAAAATACCAAATCCCCTTTTTGATGGGCCAATCACAACTATTTTAAATCGCGGTTTAGTTTATAAAGGTTAATATAGAAAGTCATTAGCGCGATGTATTGAAGAGGGGGTGACATTTGTCAACGAAATTTCACGACCGTTTTTGAAAGGCCATTTTAGTATGGCGAGCGGCTTCCATGTTTTATTTGTTCGTAGTTGGAAAGTTATGGCACGGCTACAGCAAATGACTATGAAACTCCCCGTACAATCATTTTAGCGAGCCATTTAACAGACAGTTTAGTGCAAATACTCTTTGAGTTTTAATTGGCCGTAGTTTTAGTAGGATGAGCTCTGCTCCCGATTTTATCGAATCGAATTTCGCCGAAAATTCAACCCATTTAAATATTTAGGAAGCATAATAACCTATGACTCCAGATGTACTGCAGACATAATTGCTCGCATAGTCATGGCCAAGAAGGCGTTTAATGCCAAAAACCAAATAATTCGAGCAAAAATGGCAAAATGCATAAGAAAACGCTTTATAAAGACTTGCATCTGGAGCATAGCTTTGTACGGAAGCGAGACGTGGACATTAACTCAAAGAGACAGGGAGAAGTTGTGTGCGTTTGAAATGTGGTGCTGGAGGAGGATGGAGTGTACGAGTATAAGTTGCACTGAGTATTGGATAAGATAGGGGAGAAGAGATATCTAATGAAGACGATTGAGAATAGACGACGAATTATGTTGGGGCACTTGTTACGACATGACAATTATATTAAAACTGTGATTGAAGGAAAATTGGAAGCAAAGAGGGGCCGAGGGAGATCAGAGCGAGCATGTTTGGACCAAGTGAAGGAGAAAATTAATGTACTGTCGTATCAGGAGCTCAAAACATTAGCAGGACAACGAACGTCGGCGTTTACTCCACCGACAAGAGCCAGGCTCTTAAGTAGAAGAAGAAGAAAAAGAGTTTCGCTGAATGCGCACTTCCTTAAAAGAGAAACGACATTCGCAGTGCCCTAAAACTGTAGCTGCACATGAGCTGCCGCCTCGTTAATCACGACTTAAGGCCAAGCCGTTACCGTTAACCTGCCGCTAAATAGCAGTGTTTGCACTGCTGTGTTTTGGTTTGGGGGTATAGCCGGTGTAATTACTGTCATGGATAGAGGCAGTCCATCTAAGTCCTCAGGGTAGGCAGCGCAAAGGCAATTTTTTGGTCACTATGTCCATGGGCCTGTTCCTGCTTTCCATCAGGTGGGCTGAGAGCTCAGTTGTCTACCTTCTTTACATAAACGCACACCGGATGCGGGTGGAGCACGTGCGCGTGAGCGTGTTCGTGGCATGCGCGTAATGTCGCAAGTCAGACCCCATATGGAGTATTGCTGTCACCTCTGGGCAGGAGCACCTGTATACCAGCTTGCACCCTTTGACTCGGTTCAGAGACGAGCTGTCCGAATAGTCGACGATCCCAGACTCACAGGCGGTATTGAACCCTTAAGTCTAAGGAGAGACTTCGCCTCCTTATGTGTGTTCTATCGTCTGTACAATGGGTTGTGCTCTGAAGAACTGTTCGACATGATGCCAACGTCCACTTTTCATCATCGCACCGCTCGCCACCGACTGGGCGCTCATCCTCACACCTTGCAACCTAAATGGTCGCGCACCGTGCGGTTTCAGAGGAACTTCCTCCCGCGGACGGTCCGTCTGTGAAATGAGCTCCCTGCCGAGGTTTTCCCGTTGGACTACAGTATGGGGTTCTTCAAAAGAGGAGTGTACAAGTTCTTATTGGGTCGGCAACGCGCATGTGACACCCCTGGGGTTGCAAGCGCCCATAGGCTACGGTGACTGCTTTCCATCAGGCGTATGCTTGTTTACCACCGACGTGGTATAAAAAAAAAAAAAAAAATGTAATACGATTATCAATGAATTGAGTGCTCACGGATTACAAACGATCTATTTTAAGGCCTGCGCCCTGCTAGAACGGGTACTGGCCGTGGGCGGTGGTGGCGGGCCGATGCAAGGAAAAATCTACCCTCAGTGTTACTTTTGGCATGAAAAATATTTGGCATAAATGTTTGAGTCTCATGTTAGTTATAATTCTAAAAAAGACCTATTTTAAGGTCTCTTGGTATCATCATCATCATCATCATCATCATATCAGCCGAAAGACGTCCACTGCTGAATATAGGCCTCCCCCAAAGATTGCCACAATGACCGGTCCTGCGCCACCCGCATCCAGCGGACTCCTGCGACCTTCACCAGGTCATCGGTCCACCTTGTGGGGGGCCTACCCACGCTACGCCTTCCGGTACGTGGCCGCCACTCAAGAACCTTCCCGCCCCAACGGCCATCGGTTCTACGCGCAATGTGCCCCGCCCACTGCCACTTCAGTTTAACGATTCGGAGAGCTATTTCGGTTACTTTGGTTCTGCTGCGGATGGTATCATTTTTAATCCGATCACGTAGAGAGACTCCTAGCATAGCCCTCTCCATTGCCCTTTGGGTGACTTTGAGCCTTCTTGGTATCATACAATAAAAATATTTAACCACTAAAACGGCAAAATATAACTTACAACTCTTTTCTTTTCGCCAATGATATTATAAAAGCCTGCCACAGCAAACACGCTGTGACATAATGTTGCCATTACATTACAGATAGGCCATGTAATATTGCACCTTATATTCCAGCAGTACGGTTCAAAAGCTTAACCAATAAGACACATAATGATGACATTTACGCCACCTATCGGTCACAAATGTCGAACGTTTTTATCCTAGTGCCTTAGGGATAGTAATTTTATTTGACGTTAAGGATTCTTTGAGTTTATGTGGAAGGTACTATTTCTTTTATTTTGTGACTTTTGTGAGCATTTGCGCACTGGTAATATAATTTTCCAGCATTATTTTATTTATTTACGATGTTACACCACGGTATAAGTCAGATAATTGTTTTTGGATAATATTATAGCTGACAGAACATATATGAGACATAGTACCTACCTATAATACTCCTAATGCGTCTATACGCATAGTTGGTAGGAGAGGCCTTCGTCCAGCAGTGGACTGAGATAGGCTGATGATGAATGAAAATGAATGAATGAATAATACTGCAGACGCCAGGAAATCAAACTTTGCAGGCTTTGTATCTTTATCCAGAGGCGACCTTTACACAGGCGAGGCAAGTAAAGTGTTATTCGCAAACTTGCAATGAATTCAATTTTGCAAAACAAATAACGATACTTACCTACTAACATAAGAGAGAGAAAAAAATACAATAATAAAAGAAAAAGTCATAGCTATACCAAAATAATAAAGTGAAATGAAATTAAGAAAATATCAGACGTGATTCTTTAAATGTCAACAGTAACATTTTTAAACAAATCTTTCAATTACAAATGACAATGAAAATTAAAATTATTATTAATGCAATGAAAATTAAATAACTAAAAGTCAGATCTAAATATTTCTTTTATATGGCATAATAGTACATTACTGCAGACGCCTGGAAAGATGGGCTTATCGGTTGAGTAGGTATGGACGGCCGAACGTAGTGAGGCCGGACAGTGATACGAAGCCGGTAAGCCCATTTCACGGCGAGGCATGTATAGCAGTGGCGTGCGCTTCATATAGACAGAAAGACACTGTCTACCCTACTGGGATACTCTTATCTACCCGTTTTAATTCCATATTTCATAAAATAATATAAGTGCACAATCATTTAATCAATAAATAATTTTTAAGTATAAAATAGCTCCATCTATCGATTCTATCGGTACATCGTCACTTTCGCTGACGCGCGAATCGATGTGCGGTGTGAACATCGACGCGGAACTAGCGCCGCTACCGGCTTTTGACGGCTAAGACAGAAACCATTTGAGTCTAAAAAGCGTTTATATGTGTGCGTCAGTGTGCCGCAGTTACGCATGTACAGCGTAGTGTGCTTTCCTATAAAACGTGCACACTTTGATGCCAAGTAACGCACACTAACAGACATTTAGCCGCTGGCTTTTCGCAAGCTAGGCGAAAGTATACGACGACGGCCGAAGATTCCCGAATGACCAAAGATGGCGGAGAATAACGCGACTATTTTAAAAAATAGCTTTTTTTACAGCGTTAGCACACCTCCGCCGCGGAACTGAAGTAGCGAAACCGCTGACATTTCGCTACAGTTTGTCCGTTGTGAGCCGAGCGGAACAATAGCGAAACTGCCTGTTCTAGCGCGTTGAACTGACGATGCATATATCTCTCTCTCGCGGAACATCGGCGATCTGCTCCGACGCCGCGCATACCTCCGCGACTTTTCCGCCACTTTTTGAAGTTCCGCGTTTGTTCCGCAAGCGAGTTGTGGCTGTCGACAGATTTCTCATGGCGGAACAGTGAAAAATTGTAGAATTAGATATTGAATTCACCGAAAAACTAATACAAAAGGTCAGAAACAGACCTTTAAATGCCTATTTCTAAGAATGAATTTTTGATCAATCTTTAAATGTCAAAAGTTAATTCTTCAAAATCGGCAACTATATAATATACTAACTTAGTTACAAGGACTATAAAAACCCTAAAATTCGTATTTTGCTTTGTAATGTCCGGCTTTAACGGGTTGTATAGTTCTTCAAAACTTTGTGCCCTCATTCTGAAATATATTATGTATAAAAACGATCTTCATGTGACTCAAATTCTTCACATAATTGGTTTTCGCCTAACTATTTCATCTTCTTATTATAATCTCCTGCACCCAGATTCTACGTCTTTTAATGTTAATGCCATGTCTTCTTCTTCGGATTCTGAAAGCGACGACATTTGGTTTCTATGCAGGAATAACACCAACGATCGCGTAGGAATGTGTAGTAACGTTTCGCCGCGAAACTTGTGTTGCGGTTTCGCGTTCTCGTTTTCGCAGCGGAGGTGTGCTAAAGCCCTTATGGAGTGCCGTGCAAGTACGAGCATATGTTTTTAGTCGCTTTTGCAAGATTGCTTGTTTACATTTTTTATGCATCTACCATTGTTTTCTTGATTTCAACTTGATAACAATGATAACGTATGCCGTGCCGCGAAAAGTGTTAGTGTTTGTAAAATGGATAACAAATTTAAAATGTGATAGCTGTAGTGGTGTTTTGTATGTACAAAAAATAATTAACAATGCTTTCTCAAAGCTTCCTTTTAACAAAAAAAATAAATTGTTGAAAAGGGCCGGGCTACGCGCGAATCTGCAGTTAGTGAGAAACAACATTTTTGTTAAGTTACTTGCTTTTTAGGGTTGATGAACTTTTATTATAGTATAACAACAACTCCCTTAGTCGACTCTTACGACACCCGCAGGAGGAATTGGGGTGGTGACAAATGTATTATTACTGCCGTCACCACACGGCCAAAAATTAAAGTGTCACTGACCATTCTACAAGATTGATGATGGGCAGCAGCGTCATCATAGTGGACACAGTACTGCGATCGCCAAGCCGCTTGCCCAGCGTGGCGATTATGGGCATTTACCTCCTAATGCGTCTATACGCATAGTTAATAGGAGAGGCCTATGTCCAGCAGTGGACTAACATAGGCTGATGATGATAACAACAAATACTAAAAAAAAAGGAATAAAATAAATATTTAAGGGGCCTCCTATACAATAAACGTGATTTTTTTTGCCAATTTTATAAATATTTTTACGAAAACGAGTCCGACTCGCACTTGACCTTTTTTTATCTACCCTGTTTCAAAACTGTGTGCACGCCACTGATGTATAGTTAGTGCTTTTCTCAAACATATGCAATGAAATAAAAAATACGACAATCAAAAAAACAGAATTTATGTCGGAATGTGTGTACACCCCACATTGTCTATAGCTAGTTAATCTATGATACTCTATGACTTTTTACTTATAACTGTCATCTGTCACTTCCGTCTAGACCCTACAACTGGCAAACATGGCTTAATTATATATTTAATAATAATCCACATTAATCATTAAGTTTTACATCTACAAAATGACAACTGCTTCTGTTCTTATTATGTGATATAATAAAGAAGGAAACTACGGCTGGATTTGTGCGGTTTTATTTGCAATTCATCTTTACATGTAAGTACCTCTAATCCCGTGGGACGTGTGCCGTTGCGCAGTTGCTCTACAACAGGTTATAGTGTGCCCAGAATAGGCAATTAAGCCGAGAATCAAATAAAAAGCCCTGACCGCGCGATTGTGAGAACACGAAGAAACTGCACATCATATAAACGGCAAATCCAGCCAAAAACATAACCTCATCATGTCGGCCAAGTTACATGAAACGAATATTCCCATAGAAAAATTGGAAGGTATAAACAATTACGTGAATTGGAAATTTGCTATGCAAATGCTCCTCACTCTGGAAGGAATCTGGAATTGTGTCGATGGTACCAACACGGATGCCACGTGTGACGGACGTGCCCTGGCTCGCATCTGCCTCGCCATAAAGCCCAACTTATACCAATATGTTCGTGACGCCAAGACCGCAAAAGACGCGTGGGAGAAGCTCGCGGACACTTTTGAATCAAAAGGACTGTATAGGAAGGTACTTTTAATACGACAGCTTCATAAAATTGAGTACAAGCAATATAGCGGAATGTCGGAATACATCGAGGCGGTGATGCGGCTGGTCCAGCAGCTCGAAGATATTGGAAAAACCATTGCAGACGACGAAGTCGCCGAAATACTGCTGAGTGGCCTGTCACAAGAATTTGATGCACTAGTATCCGGCCTGGAGACTGCGGGGCTAACAAGCAAGTTAACCAGCGAGCTTGTACGGACTCGTCTACTTCAGGAGGAGCATAGGCGAAGCAGCCATGAGGACACTACGGCTTACCATGTTAATAAGAAGAAGACTACCTTATTTTGTAGCTATTGCAAGCGAAGTGGACACACCATAAAGAAATGTTTCAAGAAGAAGCGGGAGGAGCCTAAGGATAAGCACACAATGTTTGCCTCTGCCAACGCAGCCTGCAGCCAGGACTCCCAGGACTTTATTTTGGACTCTGGATGTACTTCGCATATGAGCTCTGATAAGGACTTATTCAGGGAAACCCAAGGTAAACATACAACTGTTTTCATTGCTAACGGTCATAAACTTGTTAGTAAACATAGTGGTACAATCCCTTTAACTTCTAATGTAAGCCTAAATAATGTTCTTTATGTGCCAGACCTTACCAATAATTTATTATCAGTGTCAAAAATTACTGATAGGGAATATACTGTCATATTTACAAAGGATCAATGTCAAGTTTTTAAAGACTGTGAAATCACAGGCAACCAGGTTTTGACAGCTAGGAAAATTGATGGGTTGTATAAAGTGAAGGTGCAAGCGCGTCCTGTCTTTAAGGAGGAGCCTCTCAAGCCCATGCACAGGCAAGGGACAGAGAAGGCTCATGCAGCGTCTAATGCGTCCATGCAAACGTGGCATTCACGTTTGGGCCATTTATCAGAGAAAGGTATGCGTACACTGGGTGATGGGTTACACTGCATGAATTTTCGTTTTCAGGAACAGAACACGCATGGTAAGTGTGTGTCATGCCTGACTGGGAAGATGCCTAAAGCACCGTTTCCTGTCAGCACCAGCCGTGCTACCCAACCAAACCAGCTCATCCACTCTGATGTCATCGGTCCGATGCAAGTTCGCTCATGGGGCAACGCACGCTACTTGCTAACCTTCACGGACGACTATTCAAGGAAAACATGGGGATACCTGATGAAAAATAAATCTGAGGTGAGTTCCCATTTTATTAATTTTCAAAACTTAGTTGAAAAACAGAAAAGTATGCCAATTAAAGTGCTTCGGACAGATAATGGTACTGAGTATGTCAATCATACACTCAGTAGTTACCTTCAGAAGCACGGTATTATTCACCAGACCACTGTCCCCTACTCTAGCCAGCAAAATGGTAGATCAGAGATTGCGGGGAAAATCATTTTTAATAAGGCAAGGGCCATGCTACATGAGTCTGGCCTATGTAATCGCTACTGGGGAGAAAGCGTAATGTGCGCTATTTACTTGAAAAATAGATCTCCTACCAGAGCCTTAGCGGGTCAGATTCCTGAGCGCTTGTGGTCTGATTCTGAAATAGATGTCAGCCATTTACGCGTTTTCGGCTGTCTTGCTTATTCTTTGATTCCTAGTCAAAAGCGTCGTAAGCTAGACCCAAAAGCGAAAGCTTACATTTTTGTGGGATATGGTGAACATTGCAAAGGCTACCGTTTAAGTGATCCTTCAAATCCTTCTAAGGTCATACTTTCAAGGACAGTAACGTTTATAGAGGATAAGTTTCCTGGAAGATTTGACAGTTGTAAGCCAAGTTGTGGGAATGATTTTTATTTTTACAATGATGACATGATTATTGGCAATAAAAATAATTTAAAGTCAGATGACTCTAGTCAATCAATTTTAAATAATTTAAATTCAAATGAATCTAGTCATGAAAATATTTTAAATAATGAATTAATTGTAATTGATGATGAATTGAATTTAAATAATGAAGTCAATATTAATAATCAACAAGATGAATGTGACAAATCTGAGAAATCTAGCTCAACTAGCCCTCGTCTCATTTCAGATGCGGAATCGGTGACACCACCGGCCTGGTCTCCGTTGAGTGACCACTATTGTACTGGCGATGAAGGTGATGGTGACGCGAATGGTGATGAAGATTATGTGCCATCGGGCACTGAGTCTTCGCTTCCTCCGTCATCACTTGATAGTAATGATAAAGGTAATGAGGCAGGTGTTCCGCTGGACACTGGATCTTCTGTGCCGGAGTCTACTTCACCTGATATGGAGTCGATGTCGTCGGCTGTTCCCGACACATTTAACTCACGCGCTGTACGTAAAAATAGAGGTACCGTTCCTAGCAGATTTAATGATTATGATTTGTCCATGTTATCTACAATGTCTGACGGGTCATTGGATGAACCCTCATCATATGAGGAAGCTGTTAACTCTCCAGAAAAGGATAGCTGGTACGAGGCAATGCAATGTGAGTATAACTCTATGATCAAAAATAATGTTTGGACATTAGTCGATCGACCCAGGAATGAAAACATTGTAAAATGCAAATGGGTATTTAAAAAGAAATTAGACTCTTCTGGTAATAATTCTAAATTCAAGGCAAGACTGGTTGCTCGTGGCTTTAGTCAGAAAGAAGGTATAGACTACACTGATACTTTTTCACCAGTGGTAAGACACAGCACGTTAAGAATATTATTTTCTTTAGCAACAGAATTAGAACTTGAAATTGATCATATAGATGTTACTACAGCATTCTTAAATGGAGAATTAAATGAAAAGATTTTTATGGAACAACCAATAGGTTTTAAAAATAATGACAAAGTTTGTTTATTAAATAAGAGTATTTATGGATTGAAACAGGCAAGTAGAATGTGGAACGCTAGAATTCATTCTGTTTTGTCAAAGAATGGTTATATCCAAAGCCAATGTGAGCCTTGCATTTACACTAAGAAGACTAAAACAGAACATGTAATTATAGCTTTGTATGTTGACGACTTTTATATCTTTCACAATAACTGCATTAAAAATGTTTTGAAATTGTTACAAGATAATTTTGAAGTTCGCCATTTAGGAAAATTGAGAAATTGTTTAGGAATGAATGTTCATAGACAAAATGGCATAACTACATTAGATCAGTCCACATACATAAAACGATTATTAGAAAAATTTAATATGTCAGATTGTAAAGCGGTTTCCACACCACTACAAGTTAATACAAAATTTATTAAGTCTGATAAGACTTGTTTAAGCGATGCTGCTTATAATTATAGGCAATTATTAGGCAGTTTGATGTATTTAAGTGTATGTACAAGACCTGATATATCATTTGCTTGCAGCCAGCTAAGCATGTTTTCTAATTGTTTTGATGAAAATCATTGGCGCGCTGCAAAACGTGTTTTGCGTTATTTATCAGGTACAGTCAACTACAGACTGTACTTTACTAAAAGCAATAGTTTTGACATCAATGCTTACACAGACGCAGACTGGGGCAAACGATAAAAAAAAAAAACGATATA